>BQNB010033847.1:0-32741 GCA_026074375.1 Tanacetum coccineum
CAATCTTCGTTGTTCTTCTATTCTTGTTTGATGTTTATCATGATGCTTGTTTGATCAATCATTATTCGATCCTGGACATATGGAACCTGTGAATTCTCAACAGAACCGTATGCTTACCAGCAATCTCTGGTGTAAAAGCTCATCTATTATCTGACGTGTCGGCGAAAGTGGGAATGGAATGAAAATGAAGTATGAAAGATGCAGCTCAAACACAACAACATATTTACATCTTTTATAGTAAGGGGGTACACACGTACAACTATCTGATATTCATAGTGGAACACTTTCAATCATACCAACACTCCTTAGCCTTTTGACTCCAGTTGCGCCCATAGGGCCATCATGCCCGCATGAACTCACGACCACCTTTGCTTCCATCACATTAGGGTCCATACACGATTGTGTGTCGTGGTTCATTGTTACAAGAGCCCAGTTAGTGACCACACCAGCAACTCTTCCTTCTTGGATGATTAAGTCCTCAGCTGCAACAGCGTTGAGGAGATTCACGTTGGGACGGGCTAAGAGCTTACTCATGACGGTGGATGTGAATAACGCGGCATGTTTGATCACGACGTAGTCTTCTGGCTCGTCGTATTCGATTTCTAGCTCATCTTGGAAGTGGTGTGCTGGCTTGCGCACAACCATGGCGGAGAAGAGTTGTCCTCCTAGCCATGCACCACCTCCTGGGCTCACAGATTGTTCAATTATGGCAACCTGGCCAATAGTATTAATACTACGTAACAATTTAGGATTGAACTTTCAAAGCTTTCAAATAACATATTCTTCTAACAATCACACCTAATAGCTGTGACTAACATCTTTCACAGTGTGGGGATGTTTTTGTAAAAGATTTTGTGAACAGTTAATAATGTTTTGACTTTCACAAATAAAGATAAGCTAATAATTAAGGTTCTTAAATAAACTCATACAGATAAGCTATTGTCATATATGGGTCTTCTAGTCCTAACTTAATTACTTGAGTGACATCCTTATAGATCATCGATCACAAAACAAAAGTAAGATACTTCAAACAGTACTTATATAGTACCTACAAAGGTATGTTACATACTTGCATCATATGAAAATATAAAATACTCATGAGTCATGACAGTAAACATTAGTTTGTTACAGTTAGCCAAATGCAATTTTCTTGATCGTGATACTAGTACAAGTGAATAAAATTAACTAGCACAAGTAAATATAATGCGTACCTGAACATTGGGGTTCTTACTGAGCTCATAAGCGCAAGACAAACGACATGTAAAAAATGTTGTAATTTGACCCACATTGGAGTAGTATCAAAGTGACAGAAATATATTCCACCAGGTAAACAAGTCATGTCTTCATATACATAAACCACCACTATACGAACAAAACCCGGCTATATTTAGCCAAGACCCGATTAGACCCGGCCAAGGCTATTCCGGCCAAGACCCGGCTGTATCCGGTTAGACCGCCAAGACCGGCTTTGTTTCCTGTTGGACCCGGAAACACAAACCCCCCCATCCCTAACCACAACCCTCACCTCCATCCAAAAACTTAACCACCCCATAACCTCTAAAGAAATTTCTATACTCAATACAAACATCCAGCTAATGACTAACGCCAACCGTCAACTATCACCCCCCAAGACCCGATATTCCGGACCAACGGTTGTATCCGAATTAGACCCGGCCGAAGACCGGCTGTATCTGGTTGATCCGCCAAGACTCGGTACTGTTGTTTCAAGTTGATGAACTATATAACTAGTAAAACAAACATCATTTATATAAAATAAAACAGTAGTAATTAAAAAAGTAAACAATCAAACTCAAGTATGGCTGGATCTGCCAGACGATACAAATCCACTCCAAAACCTTTACTACAATGAGAAAGTTGAAAAGAATATTTTATTGTACTTATATGATGGTACGAAATAGATAAATGAATTTTCCTATTTACGAAACCTTATTTTTGATATAATTAACAGAAGCTTGTGGACACATAACATTTCATATTCCCACGAACGAATTTAACCTCACTTTATTCATGGTTCTACAAAAATGGTCTTTTTATTTATTTATAGTTCTTTTAAAATATGTTGTCAAGTTAAAAATACTTCGTTACATATCTATGAGAGACAATACACATGGAACCAAACGGAAAGTGCAATCTTTGTAAATTTGTCACTAATGACTAGCACATCGCGCAACTTCTAGAAAGCCTAAAACTTATGCACCAAAACTATAGTAACGTGATACTTGCTAACGGCTCTGATCAATCGTCTAACAGATTGTGAGTCATGGAAAGAAGATTGGCCAAACGATATACAAACCCTCCATGTTGATCACTCATTTACCTTGATTAATGAATATATAAACTGTTTCCAGAAAAGAAAGATCAACATTGTATATTAACACTAACACAGTTGTCTAAACATCTTTCAAAGTTCATTGAGAGATGTACTAAGAAATAAGTGATATAGTTTCAGACGTATTGTTACGTGACTCTTAGTGTTCAATGCTAACATGTCTAATGAAGCTCTTTTGCCAACCTATTATTCAAATGATTGAGCAAACATATCTTAAGCCAATAAGAACAAATAAATCAGCATCAGAAATGGTCGCCCCAAAAAAGATGCAACAAAATCACTCCATTTTCAAAATAAGTTACTAGTACATTTTTTTTTCTCGTTAATCAAGTTCACAAACCACAAGACTAAACAGGAAACACAAGTTTGAAATTTACCAAATTCTAGCAGAGTTCTATTTGAGCTATTGGAGATGCTCGATGGAGTGTCAACAACTTCTTAGCAAGCATCAACCGTCTATTGTCACCACACCAACCACTTCCAAGTTAGGACTTTAACATCACAGAACATCCATTAGATATATCGCCACGAGCTTTCAAATCATCGTAAAACTAAAAATGCAAAGATAACATTATTAGAATAGTGCAATGCCAATACACACACACAAACAAACACGAGTGAAAGAAAAAAAAAATTAATATGTAATATTACCTCCCACCAGAAATCATTAATGATTACATCTTTGACATGGTCAAGGCTTTCCAAAAGTCCTCTTAGAATTTCTTTGTGATTTATCTCAAACATCCCCGGATCGATAGAATTGTCTAATTCAGCTTTGATCAAAGAAGAGACATCAAGCAACACAAGCTTAAAAACAAACTCACCTTTTATAGTTAGTGACGATATGTAAGGAGCATTGATTGTGATATGATCTATATAATCCTTCTCAAATAATGCATCATCAGAGTAGTGTTTAGAGAACACCAACTTCTTAACACTCTTTGAAGTGACATCAATCCGCGTATAACCATCGCAATCTATCAACTCCAACGATTCCAAGCAAGGACTTCCGGATAATATCTTCTCAATCATATCTTCATTCAGAGTCACATAATATAAACACAAACACTCAAGTCTTTCCCAACTAATCGCACCATTAGGAGGATTAAACACACACCAGGACAGTGTCATACGAGTGATACAAGAAGTGTTGAAAAACAACTCATCATCATAGCTAAAAAACGGACCGCTTAATCCTACATCCGATAACCATAAGTCAATCTCTTCAACATTACGGCTAATTGCATAACGAATCCAACTATTTGCTCGCGATTTAAACTCATAATTATCCTGATCACTGTAGTTAATATTAAGTTTGAATTTTTTGAGGGTCAAATCTGTAGGACACTGATTAAGGGTGTTGTCGATAAAAGCAACGTAATCTGTATCATTCCATCGAAAATCTGTGGCGTCATCGGAATATGAGAATATGAGATGAGGAAGTTGAGTCCAAAGATTTTTCCATCGTTTTGAGATGGTGGCCGTTGTTCTGATAAGCTCTTTGGTAGTGCAGTCCAAACGAGACATGATATTATTAACTAAGATTTCATCCCTTAGCTCATTTATTCGATCTACTCCTTCCATGACCAACTAGACATTACAACACGAGAAATAGAATTTTAGAAACAGAGGCAGCAGCTATATCAAAACGCGGAAAACTGAATCTTATTATTGGGGCATTTCATAAGGTGATTAAAAAGCAATCCCAAACACCACCAAAATGTAAGAACCTGATTGGGGCAATTCATCAAACACCTGGTGTGTGTACATCAAATGATAATAACAACTAAATGTAAGAATCTGATTGGGCTATTTCATCAAACACTTGGTGGGTGTTGATCAGATGATAATAATAACAAACATGAAACTAAATTATTGATGAAACTAAATCATTGGGCCCGATTTTTAGCCCACTTCAATGGCCCGATCTATTTTTATAATTGTTATGATCACGTTTTGTATGTATGTAAAACGAGAAAGAAGAATGTCCACGTGTTGCGATGGAGCTATTTATATTTGCTTTTTGAAGAAAACTATAGATGACTCATCGATAATTGGTAAATGAGAAAGTATTCAATTCGTGCTGAGATTACTGGTAAACGTTAAAATGTCAACGTAACAATAAAATTGTAAATAGAAATTTTTTTCATAAATTTTTTATTAAAAAAATCTAGGGTATTTTTTAAATCATTATATCGGTTAAGGGTGTGTTTTGAAAATTTTTATGTTCTTTTTTTTTCTAAAAACCTATATTAAACTTCAACATTTTTTATAAAATCGTACACACGTGTAAAGTATATCCATATTTGGCCCATTTTATCATAATCCATAGGCCTTTACGTTTTTATATTTTTTATTTAAAAAATCGCTACATATTTTGTTAGATAAGTAAAGTTTATTATATAAAAATGTCGTAAATATTAGAAACTTGGGGGGCTTTTTGTAATTTTTTTTACTAATTTTTTAAGGCTAGGTTAGAGTTGAACATTTCGGGTTTTTTAAAAAACCGAACCGGTTTTAGTCAACTTTTCTAAGAACCAGTTTTGACTCAAACCGGTTCTGTTAAAAACCGGTTTTTTCATATTGAAATGCTTAACCGGTTTAGTTAAAAACCGGGTTTAACCGGTTTTTATGTAATCGGTTCGGTTAAAAATCGTGTTTAACCGGTTTACAAACCGGTCCGATCAATTTTTCTTAAACCAGTTACGAAACTGCCGATTCAGTTTCAGGGAAACCGGTTTCAAGAAAATTAGGATACGAAATATGTTTTCTTTTAGTTTTGGTACAAATAAATTCAACTCCAATTTTGTCCTTATTTCTAAGAGGGTGAGGTGTCATAACACCATAATACTAAAAAAGCGTAAATATTATAAACCTGGTGGGCTTTTTGTAATTTTTTTACTAATTTTTTTTAGGCTAGGTTAGAGTTGAACATTTCGGGTTTTTTAAAAAACCGAACCGGTTTTAGTCAACTGTTCTAAAAACCAGTTTTGACTAAAACCGATTCAGTTAAAAACCGGTTTTTCATATTGAAATGCTTAACCGGTTCGGTTAAAAATCGGGTTGAACCGGTTTTTATGTAATCGGTTCGGTTAAAAATCGTGTTTAACCGGTTTAAACCGGTCCGATCAATTTTTCTTAAACCAGTTACGAAACTGCCGATTCAGTTTGAGGGAAACCGGTTTCAAGAAAATTAGGATACGAAATATGTTTTCTTTTAGTTTTGGTACAAATAAATTCAACTCCAATTTTGTCCTTATTTCTAAGAGGGTGAGGTGTCATAACACCATAATACTAAAAAAGTACTGTCACGTCAGCTTTAACACCATAACACTAACACTAAAAAAACCCTCTAATCATAACACTACATTAACACCACTTTTCTTTTAACCCATGTGACCCAAGTTAGATTGATGAGCACGCAAATTGGACATGTTGACACCATTGTCACTTAAGTAAATGATAAAATATGCTATCGTTTTAAGAAACGAAAATAAATATTGGTTTGATACTCAAGTAATTTTTATTTTGATTTCAAAATCACATTATACGACACCCAAGTATAGAACAGCTACAATGTTATACGACTATTTATCTACGTAGCAAGTTTTTTAATGAAAAATATACCGACATAGGGCCTTTGGATTACGAACAAAACGAGTCTAATATTGATATGATTCGTGCGGATGATTTTATAAAAAAATATTTAATTTTAGTATATGTTTTTAGAAAGATAAAAAAAGATAAAAAAAACTTTCACTGCACACTCTTAACCTACATTATTATTATGAAAAATACCCTAAAGTTTATATAAAAAAATCAATTAAAGCACGAATTGGGTATACCCTCTTTTACCAATGCTCGATAATTAAACTATGAATTATCTCTTCGAAAAGCAAATAAAAATAGTTCCGCCGCAACGCACGGGCAAAATTCTTTCTCGTTATATGCATATACTAAAAATGGAACAATACGTCGTCGTTTTTGCCTGCTTTTCCCCTTGGCCATAAGTTGGTGTATGCTATTGGTAGTTGATCGGCTCACAGCGGCAGGTGACTAAAAAAGATTCGAAAAGCCAACCAAATCAACATATTAATCGGTCTATTTTCTTTTCATCCTTACCTTGATTTTTTTTTTTGAGACTGGACTTGATAATTTACTTAATGTTATTAGAGTTTTTTTTGTTTACTTTTATTTGTTGTTTATGGATGTTCAAATGGTTGTAGAACTTGAATATAGGCAAGAAAATATGAAGAGTTAAAGCACGGGGTGAATACAGACATGAAGATGATGATGTGATAGTCATTCGATTTTTAAGGTAAGGTTTTCCTTAAATCTTTTGCCAATGACTATCTTTCATATAGCTTATAAGTTTATCACAGTAAGATAGGTTTTTATAATTTGAATACTGATAACTTGCATAGCAAAATGGTGTGTTCATAACATGTAGCTACACCGAACAGTGATATGGCACGCGGACGCCTTTAGGCTTCCTTAGGTTCGGTTGCTGTGTGTTAGATAATTTTTTTTGTGTTTGTTTGTGGTTGGTTTTTTGTGTTTTGGGTTACTTAAAAGTATTTCATTTCTAGTTTGTATTGTGTTTTCAGTGGTTAATTAAAATGCCAGACATTACATGACATGAAGATTAGATGTAGACGTAAGCTCAGTTTTGAAGATTTGGAAAGAAAAAAAAAAAAAAAAAAGTTTTGATCTTTCCAGCATTACCACACTTTCGAGAATAGCAAAGCACTTGGTCAAGTGTACGAAGTTCATGGCCTCCTTGATATGTGAATAGCAGAAGCAGTTGTTTAAGTACCCTTATTCAGAAGGACAGTCCACACTAGCATCTAGCAGTAAGAACATTGGATTTGTTGGATTGTGGTAGTTGAATTAGCACGAATACATTACGAATATGTGAGCATATTGGGGGCACACACATTAATACACGGAGAATATATTTTATACTTCACAATATTAAAACCGAGGGACCAAATTGGATAAAACTCGAACCCGAAGGATGCCATATAGTGGCCGGTTATCCTAGGGGTTAAGGAAGAGGGTTTTCAAGTCCAATTAGGAAACAAGGTGGATATTATTTTTAGATAACAATTATGTGTTTCCTAAGTTTATCATGATTAGGATACTAAGGCTATAAATACCCTTGATCCTAATTCATTATATACGACACACATAAAATCTAAAAAACCCTCAAAACCACATTCGGTTCACCTTGTTTCTTTTCCACCGATTTTCTCAAAACCCTTACAAGGGTTCTTTTGGTTTTCGGTTTTTTGTCCCACAACCGAATTCGGTTAAACCACAAAGGTTTAATCGATCTCCTCTTGTTTCTCCTAGCTCGACATTCAAGTATTGCACACAAGGTGTTTGGTGTTTCCTGGTTCGAAGTTAAAAACCCTAACTAGGGTATTCAGGTTGTTTAAATTCGGTTAACAGGTTTTCGGTTAATTAGGGTTCTCATAAACCTTAATTCGGTTTGATTGAATTTGGTTCAAAGATCACAAGTGTTTGTTTGATTAGGGTTTTGATCCAAGAAGGTACAAGTGTTGTTTGTTCGTGAAGTTAAGTCTAGACAGCTTAATATATTTGGTTGGCATGACTGTGTGAGCAACCGTAGAGGCGATTGTTTTAGTCGCTTTATTTGTTTTCTTGATCATTGGCTAAGAGGTACGCTTTCTGTTTACTTTTTGTATATGTGTTAATCATATGCTATTACTAGATCCGTCCACTGCGTATTCATAAGCTAATGGTTACCTAGATTGTTAAATCCCTACAGTGGTATCAGAGCCAACTCGTTTTAGCTTTATGAGTTACACGTTTTGTTTTAAATATACGCCTAGTTTACATGCCTATTATTGAAACATATGCTATGATCTGCTGCGTTATATATTTTATTTATGTTTTGCTAGTAAAATATGACAATGATATTAGAATCCTTGCCATGAGATAAATAAAACATGAAGATCTTGATCTTGAATTCTATTAAAAGTTAATATAGGTTAAAAAGGAAAATTAAAATTGTTAATTAAGCTTGTATGCTTCCTTTTTGATTATTGTCTATTCCGGCTATAAGACACACTCAATCACAATATGTGATGAATGGGGCGATCTAGGTACTTTAGCAGAAAACCTAGTGATGGTCTTATGGTTCTCTATTTGGGGAAGACTCGCGAGAGAACTCGGATTTTACATGTTTACTAGTATGCTTAATGTTATCTTTTGTATTATGAATCCATGTATGCATGATTATTTAATGTCTAATTGTTTACACGCCTAAATAAATATGCCATATGACCAAAAAGATGATGTTGATGTATGTCTATTAATTTTACACGCCTAATGCATGCTCATAGTGACCAACCATTTATTTCGTGGAAAACTGTTTTTTTGTGAAAAATTAATAAGACGTTAAACTATGAAACTTGTTTTTCTTGAATTTTTAAGACAAAACCACAAGGACTCAAACGAATTAAGACATAACTTGTTATGTCTTGATGAGCTAGAAATAATAGGATATGCTTGAAGCTTATAAGAATTCGATTGGGTATATTCCAAGGGATTGTAGAGCCGGTTTGGATAAGGAAGTAGAATGAGTAATTGTGATGGACTTGTGACTTGTATTCCTAAGTCTATCACAACTTGGATTAAGGGCTTATATATACCCCTCTCCCCTTATTCATTCTTCACGCCTAAAAACCTCCAAAAAGACTTCTCCAAATCGTTTTCTTTCTTCTCTATCCACCGAAATTGCCAAGCCCCTCTCTAGGGTTGTTTTGGGTTTCGGTAACAAGTCCACAACCGAATTCATCATATACCTTTCAAGGTTTTCTGTATCGTAGCATCTCCTAGCTCGACGTGTTTGTTATTTCATTGGTTCGAAGTTAAAAACCCTAACCAAGGGGTTTTCGGTTAACAGATTCAGTCCAAGAAGGTTTTCGGTTAAACTAGGGTTCTACAAACCCTAATTCGGTTTGTTGGTTTTCGCATATCATCTCAAAGGGTGCGTTTGGTATTCGGTTGATACAAGGGTTGTTTGGTTTGTGAAGTTAAGCCTAGCAAGCTTAACGTGTTCGGTTGACGTGATTGTGTGAGCAACCGTAGAGGCGATTGTTTTAGTTGCTTAAATCATTTTCTTGATCAATTAGCTAAAAGGTACGCGTTTCTATTTACCTTTTATTGTGTGTTAACCATATGCTATTACTAGGTCCTATCCGCTGCGTACTCGTAGCTACTTGGTTAGCTAGATGTTAAATCCCAACATCTTTTTCATCATGTTAACTCCTTTACGGCTGCACATATCCGTCACATTGTCAATCTTCTCAATGTAATCTAAAGCAGAAATAAGAATGTGTCATATAAATGTAATATGCAAAAATCGAGTGGTACCATAGAAAGTTAACATACATGTTGTATCGTATTGTCATCACGTCACGCTTTTTTACGTTTTTGTCGCTTTTAATTTTTTTGACCGTTTTTTACGTTTTCGCCCGTTTTTTTACGTTTTCGTCGCTTTTTATGTTTTCGACCATTTTTTACGTTTTCACCCATTTTTTTACGTTTTCGTCCAATTTTTAACGTTTTTTACGTTTTCGTCCGTTTCATACGTTTATGTCTGTTTTCGTACGATTTTGTCCGTTTTCGTACGTTTACGTCTATTTTCGTACGTTTTCGTCTGTTTTCATACGTCTTTTACGTTTCCGTATGTTTTTACGTTTTCGTCCGTTTTTTACCTTTTCGTATGTTTTTTTTACGTTTTCGTCCTTTTTCGTACGATTTTTTTCCGTTTTCGTACGTTTTTGTACGTTTTTGCCTTTTTTTTACGCTTTCGTCCGTTTTTATGTTTTCGTCCGTTTTCGTCTGTTCTTTTTACGTTTTCGCCCGTTTTTTTAAGTTTTCGGCCGTTGTTTACGTTTTCGTCCGACTTTTTACATTTCCGTCCGCCCTTTTACGTTTTCATTCTTTTTTTACGTTTTCGCAAGGTTTTTACGTTTTCGTCCGTTTTGTCCGCTTTTTAAGTTTTCGTCCGTAAAAGTATGAAAACGTAAAAAAAGAGACGGAAACGTATGTAAACTGACGAAAATGTTAAAAATCAGACAGGAACATAAGAAATTAGACGAAGATGTAAGAAAGCGGGCACAAACGTAAAAAAAACAGACGGAAACGTAGAAAACTGGACGAAAATGTAGAAAACGGACAAAAACGTACGAAAATGGACGAAAACGTAATAAACGTACGAAAACATAAATAAACGGACAAAAACTTAAAATAACGGACGAAAACTTAAACAAACAGAAAAAACGTAAAAAAACGAACGAAAATGTAAAAAACGGGCGAAAACGTAAAAAAATGAAATCGGAAAAAACCAGACGAAAACTTAAGAAAAGGACGAAAACATAAAAAACGGCCGAAAACATAAAAAAGGCCGAAAACGTAAAAAAAGCGTGCGAAGACGTTAGAAAACAAACGAAAACGTAAATAAACGAAGGAAAGAGTAAAAACGAACGAAAACGTAAAAAACGGACGAAAACGTAAAAGAATAGACGGAAAAGTAAAAAGAACGGACGGAAGCGTAAAAAACAAAGGAAAGGGTAAAAAACAGACGAAATCGTAAAAAAAAAAACGAAAACGGACGAAAACAAAATGGTTTTCGAGATAATCGTAAGATGGTTTATAATATGATAGTTAAATAGATAGATGTAAATGCTCCTAAATAGTTCATGGGGTGATAGTAAAATAATTTGGATGATGCAAACAAAATAGTTTCGTAAAATAAAAACAGAGTGATTCATAAGGTGGCAGTAACGTGATTTTTGAGATGGTTGTAAGGTAGTAGATAAGATGTCAAGAGAATAGTTTATAAGTTGACGCAAGGATAGTTTGTAGAATGATAGTAATTTAGTTTATAGAATATGGGCAAGATTTACCACCTCTATTCATGACATTGGGGTATTTTCACCAAATTACACAAGGTGTTTGACGGAGGAAAGTCATCTTATCCATGTGGATTTCAGTTGATACTCCTGACACAAAAGCAAAATGATACTCTCTATAGGTTATTTGATTGGAAATATATCTAACGCGATACTCCTTTTTGCTAACTTGTGTATCCTTTTCCCATTTAATTATGGGTAATTCTAAAATTATCCATGGCCTTTAGCATAACGATATCTAAAGTGTCTCACTAAGTAAAACGTTGTAACGTCATTTAAAACATATGTATTTAATTACATATTTAGTAAGTTCTTGGTAATTAGCAAGGGGGAGGAAGGAAGATCTTCAATTATTTCATTCGTTAGTGCCCGCGATGAGGCGCGACTTGTGTTTCAAAGCTTTTTTATCGTATGCCAAATGACCTGCAACTGATTAGGTAAATCTTGTCACCGCGGGAATACGTGATATATACACAAGTACAACATATAAAGTTATCAAAGTTATTTTAATTCAATAAGAAAAAGCATCACTTCATTGAAACAGTTTATTCAAGTTACTATATATGTAAGCGCAAATGACACAAAAAGCTACCCAATTTAAGGGTCACTTCCAATTAAGATATTACACTTTTTTTCTTGCATAAAAAGGCACCGAACTTATTTTTTTTGACCAATTTAGGTATTTTCATTAAATATATAATGATCACCGTTAAATTTTACATTTCAAGTCCACCGGCCGCTACTATCACTACCAATCAACGTCGCCACTACCAAGCCTCCCCAACACCATCACTACCAAGCACCGCCTTCACCACTAACCCGAGCCACAACCGTCGTAAGTCACCAACCCTACACACCATCGCCACAAACCACCAACCTCAACCACTACCACCAACCCATCCACCACCACCGATGGTAGTGGTGGATGGGTATGTTGATGAGGACCACACTGGGGTATGATGGTAATGAGTAGGGGTGTCAATCGGGTTATCGGGTCAGGTTTGGGGCTTATCGGGTCAGGTCTATCAGGTTTTGAAAAAATATAACCTAACCCGCAACCCGACCCTATAAGGAATCGGGTCTATCGGGTTGCGGGTTATAGGGTTATCGGGTTACTTGTTAAGGAAAAAAGAAAAAAAAGTTAAATAATCAAAAAATACTAATTCTATTGAAAGAGAAAATTGGACTTCCAAAGCAAGCATTGTTTTATAACGAGTCGGAAAATGACCCGCGCTTTGCAGCGGGGGCTAATATGTCACTACAACATAAGTGTTTTGATCAAAATTCGCGAAGACGAAACTACAAATTTTTATCATTCTTTGACAATATCTTTCGGTGTAAACTTTGATTAAAATATGAAAAGCTAAAGAGGTAACAACGCTAAATAAAATGTTTTAGCATGCTCGGCACAAACTTCGCCACATCTATCAAAAGCCTCATTCAACAACTCAAGTGTATCAAGGAGCACAATTTTAGGCTTCCCATATGGGTAGCCACTACTTTTGTAGTCACTTCTAATCTCCTCAAGGTTCTCACCAACATTCTTAAAATTTTGCACTCATTAAAACCTTTTTTTTTTCTAAACCATTACATACATCAGTTCTAAGAGAAATAGACACAACATTCTGAATTTGAATGTCATTTAAATGATCATATACACAGCTTCACAAATTGCACTTTAGCAATCAATTTTGAAATTTCTACCCATATACACTTTAATGGGTTAATTCGCAAAACTATTTCTTATCTCTAATAGGTTAAGCACGTTAAAGAATTACCTTCAAATAAGACATGGGTAGAATAACTTATGTATGGGTTTTGTCATCAGCATGAGAAATTCCCCTTTGAAACAAAGTTTGGCCAGGTAACATTCTTGCAATTTCAGACATTCTTCATACCAAAACAAAGCACCACAATGCTATCAGACTTTGTCACAGTTTAATAGATACGTCTATTCTGATAGTGGACCTGCAAATATAATTTTGAGCAAAAAAGAACTCGTTTATGCAGGCGACATTGAGGATTAGCTTAAGAGGCCGCTTCAAAACAGAAAACTAACATTCTGAAGCATGTTGCTTCTTTTCCAATATGACAACCTGAAGTCGACAGACTATAATTTTAGACATATTACAGAGTTTGTAGTCACAAATGAAACAAATAATAACAGTGACTCCTAAAAGTTTCATTAATTTTTAAATGATTCCGGTGGGATTTCAAAACTGTGTTTTAATTTATTTATAGTTTACAATGTGCCGATGGGGTGAAAACAAAAAAATAAAACCTAAACACACCGTTTCAAGTATTGCATACTTTTATTGTCTGATAGACATTCGCGTGGATGACTGAGGTGTAGCTCTGGAACTCTCAAAACGATAGACCTATATAATTTATGATATATATAATCTATATAGAGTATATTTCAATGATTGGAAATTGAATTCATTGCACATAGTAAATTTGCATTAGTAATCTATACTATTATATAAAGCATTTAAGTTGTGGGGTTCATCAAAAATTAGGATAAAGAGGTGCAATCTTGACCATTCATTTTATTTTAAAAGAATACATCATAGAGTGACATGTGTCACATCTTAATTAAAAAATCACCCTTATTTTCAAATTGAAATATTTTTTTATCTATTAATTTTTGTTATGATATAATTTCACCATATTTTAAAAAAAATTCTTTTTAATTCAACATCCATTTTGATATATTTTTATAAATTTTTAGTTTTTTACATTTTTAGTGGGTTTATTTTATTTTGATTTAAATTTTTTACAACTTTAACCTTAATTTGAATACAAACTTGTTTTGTAAAAATTATATACATTTGAAGAGAGTGTTTAATTGGTAAGAGACTGTGTGAGAGTCTTTTACATGCGAGAATGGTGATGTTAATATGGTGTTGCGGGAAAGCTACGGGAAACCCAAACAAACACATACAACGGACACGTATACATTCGAAGTGTTGTGAAACGAATTCACTTAGCGGGTAGAGAATTGCGGGGAGAGTTAGGTCAAAAAAATTATCACCGCTGCTATGCGCGGGTATCCAACTAGTATATGGTAACGGCTGTGAAGATATAGGGTTATATAGTTGATAAAACATTAAGCTTTAGAACACGACTAAGTGATACATAGATAAGAGACCTTTACGGCACCTGATAGGTCGGGCAACCATAATCAATCTTATTGAGTGTCATTAACCCTTTTAGGTCACGATCTTCCATCTTATAGTAAACCCAACTTTAATAGTTTTGTGTCTGAATAAAACGAACTAGTTTTATTCGTGCTTTTTGTTTTCTAAAAAATGATAGCATGGCTAGATGTTATAGTACTTGCCTAATCACATTTTATATAATAATATAATAATATCTTACTAATACGGAAGCTGAAATACATTGTGGCTATAACAAAAAAAAAATTACATATGTGAGATAACATTAAGTTGATTGTATATAAGATCATAATGCAAAAATACACAAAACGTAAACTCATTTAAAAGATATGAACCGCATCTATTCTACTTTTCTTGTTTTGGAAAAATTTGGGAAAAACAAACACACTAGACCTAAAAAATGACAATCTAACTCCATCTTAGAGCACAAGGTGCTACAACGTATGAAGCTCGCCAATTCGAGGTAGCACTCGTCACTTTGCATGTTACTGCACCGGTCATGGTGCTCGATAGTTGCTTCGCAAAAAAATTGGCGTACGCCACTTTGCATGAATTTGGTTTTTTTCTCTTTTTTTAATTAGTATTTGTAGTGGGTTTGTATTCTACTAAATTAGATGCATTTATGTGGAAACATGTGCCACCGAAAAGTAATATATGTCGACGGAATTATTTATTGAGCCTAAGGGGGACGCACACTTTATACTAAACAAATTTTAAATAGTGTGTTAAGGCAAACGTACCGTTATATTATCACAAGAAATAAATATTATTTAGTCCATTAAAGAGTCAAGGGACTAAATATACAAAACCAAAGATTGAGAGGGTGTGGAAAGCTTTTAGCTTTCCTTAGTCGGCTGGTAATCTAGTGCTAATGGGATTAGGAAAGCTTAGAAAAATAACATATTAGAGGTTTTTGCTTCATGTCCCTAGATATACGTACTTTGAAACCTAAACGATAATATAGACGTATTGTATTTGTCCTTTTTGCACTCAACAGATTCTAAAAAACCCAAAGGGTTTTCGTTCCTCCCTTTTTTCTTTGTTCGATCTCTACAAGACCTACAAAGGGTTTCGTTGGTTTGGTTGTTCGATTGAAGAACAAAGAATTATTCGGTTTTCCTTGATTGTCAAGATTTGGAGATCGTTTGCTAATACACTACTAGTACTAGCATACTTCTAATTGTTTGCTAAGAACATAATTGTTGTGGAACTTAGAGGAATCATACTATGATTCTTGGTGGTTCGCGTGTATTATACACCCGCGTAATAGAAATACTTGTTTACGGTTTACCTTTAAATGGTGTAATCATTTCGTCTAAAAGGTATACTTCTTTTATTCTTGTTAATTAATGTATTATATATGTTGTCTTTATTCCGTTGCGTACTCGTGTTAATTAATATAGTTAATTAGATTGTAAAACCCAATAGTGGCATCATGAGCCATCGTGTAGAATCTTTAATTACAAGTAATAAATTGGAGCAAATTAAGGTTTCGTGATTAATTTTAATGCCCCTGTGGGCGTTTTTGTTAAAAAGATTTGATCTTGACAGTTAATAAAATTAATTAGACGAGATCTAGGTTGTATGCAATTTTATATATAAAACTTGATGTATTAATTGTTGAAAGTTTTATCTTTGTTAATTGTTAATGGAGATCCATGATAAAATCATGCAAATTTACCTTGGATTGATAATAATATAAAATCTTGTTTAATATTGTTAATGGAATTTGTTTTAAATATGATCAGGGAGATACCTTCATTTTTTAAATATTTTCTTAATTGGTAAGATCCATGATTCAAGAATTCGGGAAGACCCTTATTATTTGCAATAATTGGGCATAAAAAAAGTTAAAATATTTATTTGCTATGTGGTATTTATTAGATAAGCTTTACGCAATCGATTATATCTATGGATGTGGCGCGGAGTTTATAGGACGAAAAGCCCATTAAGTGAATTAAAAACAATATTAATTATTTAATAATTATGATCCTATGTAATGGTATGCATGCCTTAATTTGTTAAGTGAGTTTAATAAGTTATTAGTTTAGTTGATGTTAAATCTGTTTAATATTAAGTATCTTGAAATTTGTGAGAAAATAAAAAGGGTTTTTTTCAGAAAAAAATATAACAATGACAAATAAATTATCGAAATAAGATTTATTATGGACTATATAATGCAAAAAGTCAAAAGTGGATTCGGCTTACATCCGATATAAAATCTTCCATGATTAGACTAGCAATTTATAGTTCATAATGTGTTTCCAAAATTAAAGGTTTTTATGAATAAAACTAGACGCTATGGACTCATGGGAAGTACGGCTCATCCACTAGAACAAACTATAAGAGAAGTTTAAGGCGGAGTGGTCAACATTCCTAAAGAATTCAGGTTTTTTTAACGCTTCGCAGCTGACCGTGATTCTCGCGCTTCTTTGTGCTTTCGATTTGGCAGTACCGTGAACCAAGGCATGTCCACAACAGTGATAATTTATGTTGATAAAAAAGATATAACTCTTTAGATTTGGAAACACGTTGAATCGTCAATTTTATGGTCTCACTATTTATGTATAAGATACGATGATAATAGGTGATACCGTAATAATAACTAAATTGAGTAATAGTTTTTTATTAAATCAATGATACGAAAGATGTATGCATGCATACCTTTGTACATATTAGAGCACGTCAAATAAAATACCACAAAAACCCCCAAAGTTTATTGCCATCCAATTTGTAAAAACACTTGTTGATTGCTCGTTACTATGCGTGGGGGGAGACGTGTGTAGAATATTGCAATCACAAGGGTAATTTATACGCTTAAACGTGAACAGTTGAGTTGTTACATAATTACTGTTTTGCAAATAATATGAGTACGACTTAGCGTTGTTGTGGTTTAGACCTGTAAACACTCGGCATATGATGGAATGAAACATGCTTACTAGACATTATTGTAATAACGTAAGTCCATATATTTTAGTTAATAGAAAAGATGTGAATTATCAATCGTTGATTACCTTATGTAATACAAACCATCACTAGCAATCAACTGATGTGTCGGGGGTAATGTCAAGTGGGTCCTAACCTTAGAAAATTAATTGTTTATTTACTAAACACAGGTAATTAAATATTCTTCAAGGAGTATTATCAAAATACTAATTCTTGAACTTTTATGTTTTTGTAGATGGCACTACCTGTTCAAAACATATACCATTCGGCTATTTTTTTTCCCCAGGTCGATTTTTTGAAAAAAAAAAACATTCTGGTAATAACTTAATGACTGGTTTGCCACTTAAGTTAGTCCTTGAGATCGAGAAGAAAATTGCTTGTCAATGAACAACCTTTACCTCTGCAACCTGAGGCTCGGAGTTGAACCTAACATTGGGGCTCGAGTGGTACAGCTCCTAAAATATGCTCATACTGAAATTGCTTGTCTTATTCTTGGTAGTATTGACACCCCTGAACTCATAGACAGTTTGAAATTCACTATCCGTAAAATGGTTCAGGAGCTTAATCATATGTTTGGAGAAACAACTGGATGTGGAGAAAGTTTGACTAATTCCAATCTTTCCATTGCCTTTGCAAACAGAGGAGGGTAAATTATTGCTGACTATGTCATAAGATGAAAGGATATGTGGACCACCTGGAACGTCATGGATAATATGCTAACCACATGATATCTCAGTAGGCTTTAATCCTTAATGGCCTTACTAAAGATTTTTGAGGGATTGAAGAACAATTACAATATCATAACATGGGGAAACAATTGGTGAAATTCATGTTATGCTTATTGAGTAGGAAAGGGTTTTACCTAAAAAGGCGAAACACAGACAAGTAAAGATGATATAGAGATGGTAAAATCCAGAATGCCAATAAGAAATCGGCTACAGCAAAAGGCAAAAATAAGGTTAATAAAGGCAAGGGAAAGGATAAGAAGGATTTATATCCCAAAGCCCTAACAACCCTAAGCCTATTGCTACGAAGCGCCCAGCTAAGGATGAAACCTGCCACCAAGTAAGGATGTTAGGACATGTGGAAGAAAAGTGAATGTCATGTGTATCTTGCTGAGTTGCAGAAGAAAAAGAAGCAAGTAGGCCTGCCAGTTCTTCTGGTATCTTCACAAAAGAATTATTTATCTTTCCTAATAATAACTCCTGGTGTAAGACACTGCATGTGGTACTAAACAAAGTTTACAAAACAAAGGATTTAGATCCGAAAGGAATTCTGAAACAAGGAGCTCTAAACATATACGGGGCAATAGGAGTTCGTTGCACAAGTAGAAGCAATTAGAAGTTTTTGACTTAGTTTTTTACCTAATGGCCATTGATTTGTTTAGACAAATGTCATTATGCACATACTATAACTAGAGTGTAGTTTCAGTTTCTCGTTTGGTTGTACAATTGATTTGTTCCATTTTTTACGGATTATGGGAATTCAGTTTCAAAGAATAGTGATTAATGTTTGATTCTCGTAATGGTATTTTATGAAATTGATATGCATATCTTGTACCAAATGTTTAATTCAATTTATAATGTTAGCAATAAAAGAGTCAAGCGTAACTTGGACTCCACTTATCTATGGCACTGTCGTCTTGCTCATATAAACAAGAAACGTATTAAACAGCTGCAACAAGACGGGCTGTTAAAATCAACGGAT
Source organism: Tanacetum coccineum (assembly GCA_026074375.1). Lineage (NCBI taxonomy): Eukaryota > Viridiplantae > Streptophyta > Magnoliopsida > Asterales > Asteraceae > Tanacetum > Tanacetum coccineum. Next base: position 19,131 of record BQNB010033847.1, read on the forward strand.
GATGAATCTTTTGATAAATGCGAACCTTGTTTATCTGGCAAGATGACAAAGAAACCTATTTTCTTCAAAGTAACGAAAGGGAAAAAAAGAAAAAAAAAAGGCAAAAAGAATCTTCTAGGAATAATAAAAACTGATTATGTGGTCCACTAGACATGCGTCAAGACAAGGGCTAGCTACTTCCATTCCAATCACAGATGATATAGTCGTTATGGTTTATGTTTTATTCTTCTTACACATAAACATGAGGTATTTGAAACGTTCAAAGTGTTTAAAAATGAAGTTGAAAATTAACTCGGAAGACCATTAAGGCAATACGATCAGATCGGGGTGGCGAATACAATAAGCCAAAGAGTTTAAAGATTATCTTAAAGCTAACGGAATTGTTCAACACTTGACTCCCTCCATGCACACCACAACATATTAGATTGTTTGATATGAGAAACCTTACTATAACTAGATATGGTGCGATCTATGTGAATCATACAACTCTGCCTTTATCCTTTTGGATAGGCACTAGATTCTGCAACAAAACGCATTCTCAATATGGTTCCAACTAAGAATGGTTGACAAAACACACCAATATGAACTGTGTTATGTGAAAAGTTCCAAACTTGTCTTACTTAAGGTCTGGGATGTGATGGCTCTTGTAAAGAGAGATCACGCCAGACAAACTCGAACAAAGATCTGTTAATTAGTGATCTCATAGGATACCTAAAGGAAACGATAGGTTACTATTTCTACTACCCACCCTGAAAACAAATTATTGTTGTCATTTTAAAGCGATAGTGAAATATTTTATAAGATGATGGTTTATCAACCGGTAGTAAGATAGTTTATTAATGATAGTAAGATAGTTTATTAACGATAGTAAAAATAGTTTGCAAGGCGATTGTAGAATAGTTTAAAATGTTAGTTCATTTGACGATAGTTAGATAATTATTAATGATTAGTAAAATAGCTTATCATGTGGTAGTGAAATGGTTTATAAAGTGGTTGTAAAAATGTTTAAAGGGCTATAATAGTTTAAGGAGTGGCTTGCATAAATAAATAGAGAGTTAAAGTAAAATCGACGAAGTTTTCACGACACATAAGTTTGATAGATAATTTAAATTATTCACACATACAACGAAATTTAAAATAAAGTACAACACAAATAGGAAATAGAGTCTAAGACAGTCCTAAATTGGGTTCTGCTAGATTTTACGGGGGTCTCTCCCTAAGTCTTAATGTTAGATGTCATGACACTAGAGTCTCCACAAGTTTTTTCCTTTCCATTGCTTGTTCACTTAGTTATGATTCTTCCACTTTGGACAATCACTCTTGTAATGTCTTAGCCCTCCACACTCATAACAAGTAACTTCAGTCTTTTGTTTTGCCACTTGGGGCCTTCGTTTTGCTCTTGGGACTAGGGTCCTACAATCTCTAGTTTGATGACTTGCACTTGTTAGTGTGGTGAAACTTGCACTTGTTACACAATGGTAGATTTTCAGCATAGCCTTCCGTATTGCTTGGCCCGACAGTGTGTGCTCTAATCACCTTATGCTCTTTGTTTTGCTGCTGGCTAGAGCTTCCACCATGGTCACCTTCCCACTGCCTCTTGTTGCTAGCATTCTCTGCTACCTTGTCTTCCTGCCAATCGACCCAGTTCATTAAGTCGCGAGCCGCGCGGGTCTTTGCCTCGTAGATAACAATAGTCTCGATATCATTAGCCACCCGTTGGGCTACAATCTGCTCGATTTCCAAAAAACTCATCCCTTGATTCGTAGTTGTCATTCTTTCTTTAAGATCACAAGGAATACAATATATAATGAGATTTCATCCAAGGTAAAATCACGACAAACAATGAGCACAACATATATGTAAAGTAAGACCATGACACGTGGAGGTATAAGATAAAAGCAACCATAGCATAAATAAATCAACATCATAAAATAGTATAATCATAACCAACAACGTAGGTTAATACTTAATACATCGTTTTACATGAATAAAAGAGTATAAGTTTTTCATTAATGCTACCAACCGAGTACTACTCAAGTTTAGTAGGATACAATACAAAAAAAGCTACAAATGATGCTAATATATCTATCTATGGACCAAGGTGCCTCTCAAGATCCTAAAAGCTAGCCTTTATGACCTGCGCTCAACTCTGTAGCTTAGCCATCTCAAACCTGTCAGACTCACGGGACTCTATCAAATCTTTGACATCCATCCGAGCGGCTCTAAGTGATACCTGTAGTGTCTCAGCTCGCTGCTCTGCAGCCTCAGCCCTAGCACGCGATGCCTCAATATCCTGCTCTGTCATATCAGTCCTCTGAGTGTGAGCTCCGTCGCTAGTCTGCCTATCATGGCTCTGCTCAAGACGACTCTCTACGTGCTCGGCTCGATTGCGCAGCTCTAGTATCTCAAGTCTGTCGGTCACCCAAAACTCCCGTAACTCTCTGACCTCCTGCTCATCATACTCTGCTCGAAGTTGTAACCGTGTGATCTTGCCAAGGAATTCGATCTATTGAAGTGGGATCAACAAGTGGTATCAGAGCTTGTTGAAAAGCTTTGAATAAGAAGAACCTGTTTTTATACACAAGATCTTTTGCTAAAAGATATGGATCAAGATTCTGCACACATGGTGGCTGCATCCAAAGTTCCCATGCTCAAACCTGGTGAGTATGAGATCTGGAGGATGAGGATTGAACAATATATCCAGATGATAGACTATGCACTGTGGGAAGTCATAGAGAATGGTGCAACCTTGCCAAAAACAACAATTGTGGAAGGAGTTATGACAGAGATGCCTATTACTACTGCTGAAGAAAAGGCTCAGAGAAGATTAGAGGTGAAAGCTAGAAGTACTTTAATGATGGGCATTCCCAATGAACATCAGTTAAAGTTTAACTCTATAAAGGATGCTAAGAAGTTGCTGGAAGCGGTAGAAAAGAGATTTGGTGGGAATGAAGCTACTAAAAAGACTCAAAGGAATCTCTTAAAGCAGCAATATGAAAACTTCACTGCTCCAAGCTCAGAGATGCTTGATCAAACTTTTGATAGGCTTCAAAAGCTTGTGAGTCAGTTGGAGCTTTTGGGTGAAAAGATTTCACAAGAAGATGTTAATCAAAAGTTATTAAGAAGTTTGTCACCTGAGTGGAACACACATGCTGTTGTGTGGAGGAATAAAGCTGATTTGGATACAATGAGCATGGATGATCTCTACAACAACCTCAAGGTGTATGAACCAAAAGTTAAAGGGATGTCTAGCTCAAGTTCAAGCACACAAAACATGGCTTTTGTGTCCTCTTCAAATAAAAACACTAACAACACTAATGAAGCAGTTAATACTACTCATAGAGTTTTTACTGCTATTGCTCAAGTTAATACTGTTAACTCTACAAATATTGATAACTTGAGTGATGATGTTATTTGTGCATTCTTTACTAGTCAACCAAATAGTCTTCAACTTGCACATGAGGACTTGCAACAAATCCATCTAGATGACATGGAAGAGATGGATTTAAGATGGCAAATGGCCATGTTGACTATGAGGGCAAGAAGGTTTTTGAAAAATACAGGAATAAAGCTCACTGTTAATGGTAATGAGACTATTAGTTTTGATAAGTCCAAAGTGGAGTGCTACAACTGCCATAAGAGGGGATATTTTGCTAGGGAATGCAGAGCTCCAAGAAATCAAGACAACAAGAACAAAGAAAGATCAAGAAGGAGTGTGCCTGTGGAAACATCTACTTCCACAGATTTTTTGCCATGTGATGATCTTTGTGAATATGACTGGAGTGATCAGGCAGAGGAAGGGCCCAATTATGCACTTATGGCTTTCTCATCTTCAAGTCCTGACTCAGAGGTATCTAATGATTCTATTTGTTCAAAATCTTGTTTGGAAACTGTTGAACTTCTTAAATCTCAAAATGATCAACTATTAAAAGATTTAAAGAAATATGAGTTAATGGTTCTAGGTTATAAGATAGGTTTAGAGTCAGTGGAAGAAAAACTTAAAGTTTATAAAGCAAATGAGTCTATTTATTTACCAGATATTAAGGGCTTAAAATTTGAAATCTATATAGGAGAAATTGCTATTAGAGAGCTTAGGAAGAAGCTTGAAATAGTTCAAAAAGAAAAAGATGGCATTTCAACTTAATGTTGTAGATAAATTTGAACATGCATCTAAAAAGTTTAAACATTAGTCTCCATTGCTGTGTTAGATAGTTGGACAATTACATAGAAAGGTTTAGCTATTGAAAATTATAATGCAGTTTCGCCTCCTACACAGGAAATTTCATGCTCCAACACTTGACTTATCTTTTATGGGTTTAGATGGTTTGTTATATAAGCAATGTAGTGAGTATCTGTAAGCTGTGTCTAGTGAAGAAGAGCTAAGGTAGTTAGGAAGAATGATGATATCCCAATTATTGAAGAATGGGTGTTAGATGATGGAGGATGTGTCTCAGCCTAAAATTGAAAAGAAGAAACAAATAGGCTTAAATTTTGTTAAGAAAGTGTTTGTTAAATCTTACAATGAAGAATTATATATGTAATCTTTATTTTGGAAAGAACAAGTGATAGAGTGGGTTGGATTTGTTTAGAGAGAGAAAGTAATCATGAGAGATGGAATGTTTTATGTGTGTTCGATTATGAATTACAAAGAGAACCAACTAACCAACCCCCTCTCCAAGGCATGGAGAGGGGTATTTATATGCTAAATATGGCCGGCCATGGGCCTTTGTGAGGCTTTCCATGGGCCTTGGACCATATTAGCTTACATATCATTAACATGACTTACTTACGGGCTTAGACTATTTAGTATTGGAAGTGACCGAGACTTTATCTTTATTCTCTAACAATCTCCTCTAAAGGATGGTCACTCCAAATTACAAACTTTAATCCTAGCATACTATGCTTTATCTTTAGTCATTAGCTCGTAAACTTCAATCTTGTGAATTGATGTAGTGATCATAGACTTTAGGTCTTGAGCTTGTTCCTCATCTTGTCTTGAATGTGATTCTTTGAACACCTTGAGATCATCAACCAAGCATAATCTCGTTTTGCCATCTTGTAAACTTTGCCATCTTGTGAACTTGTGACTTCTGGACTGACATGCTCATACCTTTCTTGATTTGTTGACTTGAAAAGCTTTAATGTTGCATCTTTCTTGAAATTCTTTAACTTTAACACTTCGTCACTTTGAGAAAGACGTTCGGTATCAGAGTGACGGAAACTTCTTTGAAATTCTTTGTCTTTAATACTTCGTCACTTCAAGAAAGACGTACGGTATCAGAGTAGCGGAAGTCTTGAAACATGTACTTGAGCTTTCATGATGTCTTTATGGTTGTCGGTCGGGTATGAGCATGTGGTTATGAATCTTGTGAGTCAGCTGGAATCAGGTACCTTCACCTCCATCTTTAAGTATCATGCATTAAAACAGTTAGCAATAAAGTGGGGGGACAAATATGGCTTTGTCATTCGCCCGTGTTTGGTTGGAGTAACCTTCGAATCCGTAAGGATCGACCTGTGATCAGGTAGATTCAATTTAAGAAGAATCTCCTTAACAAGATTTCCAGCTTGCAGTATTGAATCTTTCTAACACATATGTATTAGATTCATCGTACTCAGCATGTTCTCATTATCGGAACGTCTCAAAGTAGACAACACGATAAGAGTGAACCAGTGAGTTACTGTCTCACCGATTGAATAGAAAAATCGATTTGAAAATCAATCGACGTGTCACTTGCTAAAGTGGTTTTGTGACACATCGAGAGTGTTAATCATTTCAAAAATTCATCATCAACCGTTAATTCATAACCTGGAACAAGTTTGATTCTTGTAGAATCGCACCATCGTTTCTTTCTAGTTATCACAAGTTTGATTCATATAGAATCACACAAGTCACCAACCATGAGCTTGTTTGATGTTGACTCAAGCAGGATTTCCATCTTCACTGTGAATTATATCACTCAGATGATTTGGCAAAATCACAAGGATAATGCGTAGGACTCTTAATATATTTCTCGTTATTCACATTGTGTGAGATAACAAGCATAATTTTGACAAGTGTCCTAATGAGATTTATGGATGATCTCTTTTGGCTCTAGACTCAATAGTGCACTTTGATTTTAGTGATCGGAGGCTAGAGCAGACTGCCACCATTTCAATATCAACTAACTCGGAGTAAGAAAGTCAATAGAAATATGTATAATCTTTATGAGAAATGAAACAAGAGTGTTTTGAGAGACCTTGAGTGGCTAGGGAGGGTTGTGCTTAGTGTCACTGGGTCCATGACTGTCTTTAATGTCACACAACACCTTAGTGTTTATGACAGTTTATGTATTGACCCAGTTTCTGCCTAAGTATATGAAGGGCTTATTTCTTTACACCCTTTATCCTTATATTTCTTTTTCATTCTTCAACCCCTTCAGCGCTTACCGAGACTTCATAACTAACACCTTGTTGGGTTTATTCCAGTGCTAGCTCCATCTCAGTCGGCACTTTTCCCGATTCTCACTTTTTCTCCTTTTGTATCATACCTAAGGACTTCTACACTAACTAGTGGATATCCCTGGGTAGATCCCTTCGGTTCTGGCTAGATCATGGGATTTGAATACCTAAGCCTAACCGCCTTATAACTCCATAAATTTAAATACATGGTCGGTCTTTTGGGTATTTCATCACAAACATTCCAAAATCATTAAAAAATTTCAATCAAAGTGTTTGATATAAATATCAAAAGATTTACACTTTTGAGAGTTTTTCATTATCACTAAAAGCTCCCCCTTAACATGTGCATCGTGATCGTAGTACATGCTAAGCGTGGAGTGCATTGAGTCCTTTTTATCTGATCATATTTCAATACAAGTTAGATTCAGTTTAATCACATTTTCTCCCCCTATCCAAAGTGTTAATTTCTTGATATTTTGGATATCAATTGATTAAACATTCGGGAACAAAATGTTACATAATATCTAATAGGAACATTTTAATGCTCCCCCTCAATTTTTAAGGGTTTATAAGATAGTGCTGAGTACAATAATTTGAAATTTTTTGAATTTACGAAGAAATTCTTGAAAATTTTGTACTCAAGCACTACTTATTATCACCATAATGTCTACACTACATATATACAAATTCACAAGTTTTTATTATTCACGAGGATTGACCTTTTATGATGAGAACATCATATGATAAATCATATGGTCCTTTGCAGTAGCCGTAGGTCTCCCCCATATGGTCTTCCACCAACGAACCTTTCCAGACTCCTCATTATCCTCCTTGACTTGAGCATTTTGTCGATCTTCTGAATCATAGCTGCTGCACGTTCTTTGTCACTATTTCTCTAGATTGTCTGAGGCAGATACTCCATTCGTATACCCTTTAGCCTATCATCCAGAGCAGTTCGAACATCATTGAGTGTGCCGTTACTGAACTTGTTGAGTTTGTCAAGGCGCATCAGTTTGTTCTTCTTGTCTCTATTCTGATAAATGAATCCTCGAGGATTGGGGTATGCTGTATATGCTTCCCGTCATCTGAGATCAGGTTTGTATGTATCCGGCTTAGTGATGTTGAGTTTCTTTTGATAACTCTCAACACCCAATTGAAGATCTTCAACACGCCTTTGGATAACAATACTTCTTGTAAACATTCGGAGAGCGACACTAAACGCGAGACGTTCTTCAACCTTGAGGTTTGTCAGCTTGCCTTGAACAAGAAGAATCAACATGTCTTCAATGTCTTGGAGGCGAAGCCTTTTGAAGTCGCCTTCCTTGAATGAGTACAGTTTGTCATCGGCTCTGCGAACGGTGATCCAATCCAGATGCTTGTATCCATGCCATTCTACAATTTGAAGTTTCGTGACAGCAATGATTCTTTGTCTTGAATAGACATCTTTTGCTGATTCCCTGTTAGCCGCAAATCCATAAAATTGTTGTTGTTTGCGTCCCCAGTGTGAGATCCCCCAAAGAGCATACTTGTCATAGCTAACCGGTACTTCACTCCATATTAAACTAGGGACCAAATCTTCAATCCACTTTATGTTTCCATAATTTGCTGCCTTGGTCTTCATGACAGAAGTAGAATAGGTTCGGCTTGAAACACCACCACTTAGATACGCGAGGTCGTTGTTGATAAAGTGAGCAAAAGGGATAACTTGACGACCTCGAGAGTTAGGTATCAGTGGTAGTGGCTTCCACAGATCATGTGGATAGCGCTGACCTTCAGGGTTAGTCCAGTCTAACTGTTAAGTAGTTGCCTTGTATACTTCTTCAAAGAAATATTCCAGCTCGACCAGACTCTTGCATGTGCCTTTCATCAGCTCGAATGTTGGACCGGCTAGTAATTCAGGTGTTAAAGTATCAACCTTGAGCCGATTCATCATGAATGCTGAGAAGTCAAGGGGAGTGTCCATTAGCTCATCAAAGGACTCTCGAGGGTCTTCTTTCCTAGCCAAGTTGCTTAACCAAGGTTGAACAGGTCCATGACCAGCAGGCACAGTCTTGTTCCAATCACGATCAGGAGAGGGAAGTCTTGAAGGTTGCTGAAACCAATTAGGATGTGGATGGGCTTCTTCTTCAGGTTGATCATCATTGAGTCTTGTATCGAACTCCTATTAGTTTCTGGATCTTCAAAATCATCGGCAGTGTGCATAGGCACCTCTGCTGGAGTAGACTGGCCAGCAGACTGTTGATGCGATTTAGACCCTTCAATAGACTTGCCAGTTGTCGTGGAAGTCTTTTCTCTTGGTGCACTGGAGGATTCAGGTTCCTTTCCTGCTCGTCTTCTCTTGGACCCCCGGTCTGTTCCAGCGGAGGGTTCTTGATCATCATCTGCATCATCTCGACGGCGTTTGATAGTGATAGTGTCTCCATATGCATCCAGGATATCTTTGTCAGCTTCATAAGCGTCAACCAGTGCTTTGTAGAGATTCTTTTGAATATCTGTCCTGTCAACTGATTTGTTAGCTTCCATTTTGTCGATGAGAATCTTTTTCAGTTCTAGCTCAGACAGACTAGCCGCAACAGCATGGGATGTGTTTGCTTCATTTGATGATCTTATCATAACTTCAGACTCAAGTTGCTCATTGACTAACTTCTCAATTCAAGGCAGAATCTTGGAGACTTGTGCCTTAACTTGTTCTTTGACTTGGTCCTTGATTATTTTCTTTATGTTGTCATCAAGTTTATTGAGAAAGTCTTCATTTTCAGCTTGAGCCTCTTCTCGAATTCTGTCAGACTTTAGTTGAACAACTACATCTACTGCTTCTTTTAGCTTTAATCCCAGATAGTTGTCAACGATATTTGGAATTGATGAGAGAGTAGTAGCATACTGATTAGTCTGTATGAATTCTGAGAGGCCTTGATCCAGGGCTTTGAGTCTGTTATCAAACCCGAATAAAGAACCAAAGTTTGGAAGGTCCTAAAGAGAGGTACTCGGAGCAGTTGTTGGTATGGGAAGTGGTGTTTGAGTTCGTTGTTGAATGAGAGGAAGGGGTGGTGGTGGAAGTGTTATGGCAAATGAGGGAGTTGTATCAGCAACAGAAGTGACAGGTATTTCTACGAGAGAGGTTGACTCAGTGTTAAGAATGGAGTCAATTCCTGTGTATGGGTTTGGATTGAGCGTATTGGAGATGAACCCAGAAGATAATGAAGAACTCTGCCGGTGACCTTCAGGATTAACCGGAGTTAGGGTCACGTGAGTATCTTCAATTACTTGAGTAGTTAAAGGAGCATCTGTCATATCCGCATCTCTCCCCTCTAAATTGACATTTAGATCTTTATACAAATCGTTTGCATCTTCCTCTTCATATGTATGTTCAACATTTACCTCTTCTTCCTTAGTATATTCACTTTGTGCAACATCAACATTTTCTTCATTATCCGAAGGTTCAGATTGAGAAGGTGTGTGAACCCTCGGATCAGAAGACTCTTCTTCTGTCTCTTCTACGTCATGTGTTGTGAACTTTGGATGGACAAATTATTTACCCTCATTGTCGGATTCTGTCCATTCACTTTGATTGTCAGCATCATCATGATCATCATTAGCAGCATCATCACCTTCATTATCATCATCATCATCTGAACTTGTTTTCCAAGAAATTTCCTCATCATCATACTCATATGTTGGTACATCGGGAACCCCTGGTGTAACACTAGTTCCTTCATGTGCACCTGAGCTACTGACATGAGAGTTGTGGGGTCTGAATTAAGCTTCGTTTGGTGGAAATCTTCATTTGTTCAGCCTCAGTCAATGCTATGTCTGAGAGAGTTTCTAATCCAGGAGCTGGTTCTTTTTCTTTCTAGACTTTGCTACCTTAGCTGTTGCTTTGACTCTTTTACCGATAGAAGGCTTGGGTGCTTGTTCAGTCTTTGACCTAGAAGATCGACGAACATATTTAGGTTTGGGTTGCACCTTTCCAGTAGCGAGGTCATGATAAGTCTTGTACGCTTCTGATGCTTTCATTGCTTAATCGGTTAGATAGTCTGGAAGAATGGCATCATATCGTTGAACAACTTCATGCTGAGGGATGAATCTCATAGTTGTTAGAATATGATCATTATTAGCCATGTGCCAGTCTACCTTGTTTCTTCTTGAAATGGATTTATCTTGTGACATGAAGTGATTGAGGATAACTTTGGTGAATCTAGGGTAGAACATGTATTTGTTCTTTCTTGACTCCTTGTTTTCAATTTGAAAAACTAGGTCTTCTGATAGAAGATAGACATAGTCAACTATCTCCTGATGATACAATCCCTAAAGTATCTGAGCCCTGGAAAGACGAAGTGTATCAATTCCTGTTACCTTACCACTGAGACACTTGTTGATGATGGTTCCAAATGTTCTCCAAGGCTGAGGTAACGTATCAACTTTGACATCGAAAAGTAATTTGATGTTGCCAGGGTAGCCCAGTTCTCTCATGAAAGTAAGTATATCCTCTTCAAATGGAGGATCTACAAACTGCTGTCTAGGAAGTTTTGGATACATCTGAAGCATGCTTCGGAAAGTTTCCATATTAAAGGAATAGCTCTTCTTGTTCATCTTGAATCTTATGTGATGCTTGTGATAGGAAAATGTAGCCCAGAATTCCTGCATGTAGATGGCAGGTACACTCGCAGTAATCAAGAAGGCTAGATAAAAAGGAGTGAGTGAGAAAACATCCAGAGCAACTTGAAAGGTAGGTTCCTTTGGCTTGAATGTGGTGCTCAATCTGTAGTTGCAACTCCCAATCGTAAGTCGTTGTTCCCTTGGAACAAGAGCATCTTCCAAAGCTTGTTGTTGTTCTTTAGTCAAACTCATGATTCTGCTAAGAAAGAGTCGATGCAGCTTATATATAAACAAGTTTATACAAACACTATATCAAGAGACCCTAAATTGGCATTTATTGCATGAAACACGTTTAAAGATATAACCATTGAAAGAGTGGACTTAAATTGACTTAATTAATTTAATCCAATTTTATCTTGATTAGATTTCAAAGATAATAAATTTTAAATTTGGTACCTAAAACTAGTTTTAAGTCACCTTTTGGTTAGAATCTACATGTTTATGATAATTAGCCTTTTTAAATCCATTAAGTATGACTAAAACTGGTTTTAATGTGAATATTGCGAATTCGAACCCAATAGATATTGCTAATTCGTATGGTAAAGGTAACTTCAAATTCAAATTCTACATTGGTCTGCGAATTTGTGAACCGAACAAAACAAGCAGAGATACGTAAGTAATTTAACTCGTTACATTCTTTAATAACTTATTTTATTTGTTTTTAACCATTTTTTTTCTTTCTTTTTCTTTTTCTTTCACAGTTGGATATGAAGGCCATGCAAGAAATGATTAAAGCCTGCATCATCCCGTTCAAGACCGATCAAGAAATCTTGGATGAAGTCGTTCCGAGTGACAACCGCCAGAATATGTCAGGCATGGGCAGGAAGTTACCGGGTGGTGGCTCAACTTCTCGCAGGCGCGCAAATCGTGCATATGAAGATGTTATGGCTCGGGATCATATGACTCAGATTCTTAGGCAACAAGAGCAAGAGAAAGAGTTGTACTGGAAGCAAGCTGAGGAGGCGCATGCATGGGCTTATTTGGCTTCGTTAAAGGCTGACACGGCGGACCAACGGGCTAATGTGGCGTACCAAAATACTGAGTCGATTTATTGAGCCCTAGGTCAGTTTTTTATGCACTACAACTCACCAAATAGTGCTCGTCCATTTACCCCTCCTGCTTTAAGTCTTGTACCCCCACCCCACCCGGTCCTACTGTGCCCCAAACTCATCCCTAATTGGGCTCATTTACTCCAACCTCCCTTTCCCTATAATCAACTACTCCAACCACTCCAACCTCCCTACCCCGGCCCATTTCCCCCCATTCCCGTCACCAATAATAACTTCAACAACTGCTATCATCCTGTTCTCAACTCCACTCATTGTATCCCCTCTAGTTCTAATTCTCAAGCCCAACATCCCCACTACACCCTTCTTATGAATCCCCATATGAACGATTCGCGGAGCTGTGACCAATTGAATTAAGATTTAGCTCGTGAAAACAATAACGAGTGCTCATCAAGGGAGGAGGAGGGGGAGTAGGAGGAGGAGGGCGAGCAATAATCGGGTGATGACTATTCGAAGGAGGAGGAGTAGGCATTTTTAGACTCGTTACATTTGTGAAACATGGATTTAGTATTTTATCGTGGCGTGGATTTTGTTGAATGGTAATTTATCGTATTGTGGATTTGTGGTATTGTAACGTTTAGTGATTGGTTATTGTATCGTATTGTGGATTTGCCGAATTTTGGATTTTTGAAATGTAGATTTTTTTTGGAAAAAATCTGGAAAACTGGAAATGCGTCCAGTTTTTTTTGCCCAGGCACACTTTAGGGTCGACATTGTCGACCCAAATCTTACACTTAGGGTCGACAATGTCGACCCTAAAGTGGGTGGAATACCTACGTGGAATACCACTATAAATATTTAATTAAATTCAAGTTTAGGGTCGACATTGTCGACCCAAAAATAAAAGGGGAATGTCGACCCTAAAAAATTAAATATTAATTTGCTTTCTATATTAAAACGATTTTAATAAATAAAAAAGTTTAGGGTCGACATTGTCGACCCAAAATTCAAAAGAATATGTCGACCCAAAAAATTTTGGGTCGAGAAATTTGGATCGAGAACTTAGGGTCGAAATTGTCGACCCTAAGCACTTTGGGTTGACACCCTTTGTAACTTAGGGTCGAGAATGTCGACCCTAGACCCTTATTTTGTTGTAGTGCTTACCTGTTACTTGCTACAGATTATGTGACAACCTTCCTTGCTTGCTAACTTGCGAAAACTTGCTCTTGCTTTCTTTCTTTTGATCACCAGGTGATCAACCTTGCTACTTGCTTTCTTTCCTCTTTCTGGTCTTGCTTTTTTTTTCTTTTTCATTCTTCTTGCTGTGATTTCTTTCTACTTTCTTGCCTTCCAAAAACAGTTCTTGCTATCCTTCTGCTGCGTTTTCTTGCTACTTTTTTCTTTCCTTCTTGCTAGTTTTATGCTTTTAAACAGACCATGCTACTGCGATCTTGTTGCGTTCTTATCGTCACCCGTTGTGATCAAGAAACTTGTTGCTTGCTTTCGTCTT
>BQNB010033847.1:33766-52010 GCA_026074375.1 Tanacetum coccineum
CTTTATCCGAAGTACTTTAAGCATGTTTAATTCGCGAAATGCAAATTAAAACGTCACTCCTCTTCGCAAAATTTTTGTCAAAATTAAGTTTAAAATCATTGCCTGAAGGCGGCCCCTATATAGGCGGCCCCCCAATATATTTAGGACCGCCGGGTAAATACGGGACCGCCATCAGCAAGACACAAAACGGGACACTTAACCAAAGATTTTCAAAACTGAAAAACAAACACCCCTTACCTGCTGCCATTGACGAACTCGAACCGAAACCCACCAAAACTCAAAATCAACCATTAAGACTTCAATTGAAGATCAAATCAACACTAATAATCATTCCTAATATCACAAAGATCATCAATTGTAAGTCATTTCATCTATTTTCTTTCAATTTGAGTCTAGGATTCATGATGAACACCAAAAATCAAAATTGAGGATTTTTGATTTTTCTTTCAATTTTGTGCAATTAAGAGTACTAGGATACAATGTATAACTAATATGATTCCCGTAGATATAGGATTTGCATACATTAGTAAACTTGTTAAAAAATTGATTTCAAACCAAAACCCCAATTTTATTTTCAAATCACTCACGTTAGGAACATCATAAAATTGTTGTTATGCATTGTCAATACAACCTAAAAACATTTTCAAATATATGCATAGTGACCTCATGAACAAATTTCGAGATACATAATTCATATGTATTTTTTGACTTGTTTGGTTGAGCAAAATCAAACTAAGGAGCGTTTGGATTAACTCTTAGGATGTTATACTTAGGCCGAGTTAATCATTACTCCACATTTGTTGCATATAGACACACACTAGGCAAGAACTCAAGACATTACAACAAGTAAAATACAATTAAAATGTGATATTGGTTATCTTATTCTAGGTGACAATGCCTCGCAAATCTTCTGAAGATTACAAAAACGTAAGACACTACATTCCTCAAATTTTACATGAATTTCATTCTCCAATAAAAGAAAAACTAAGAAACCTTGAAGAATGTTAGATTCACAAGGGTCGGGTGGTTTTTGATAACTTTACGGATCTTAGATATGTTTGTCATCAAGAAGAAAATGAGGTTTAAAATTATCAAATTCTCACTCATGAAATTGTGTCAACTTTGAAACCTTTAGAAGAAATAATTCGGGAAAATGTTTTTTGTTTGGGGGGTAATCGGGATCATGTCCCCGCATGTCTTTGTTATATGATTTATTGCGTTGCAAACTCCAAAAAATTCAGTCTTGCCTACTTCATGGCAAAACGAATGGAATGGGTTACCAAGCAAGCTAGGTTGATTCTACCTTATGGTATGCTATTAACTCGCTTGTTTGATTTCATCATTAGTGAATATCCCGAGTTGAAGAACGAGTCCTATGTCTTGTACGATCATGTCATGACTCCTCTTGCCGCTCAACTAGAGCGAAAACCAAGAAGAGATCGTGTCACGAGAAGAGGTCGTCGATCCACTTCTTTATCTTTCGCCTTCGATCAACCATCCTTATCTCATCTCAGCGATGATGATGACGATGGGAATGATGAAGGGACCTCGTGTGCAAGTACTCCTTCCCCTATTCGTTATGTCAATTCCCTAACTAATCATGTTCCTCAAGTCTTTCAAAATCCACCTAACATTAACTCTCACCTTGAACCATTTTACACCCGCCAAACCGAAATCATCAACCGTCAAGTGCAATTAAGAGATGAGCATCGTGGTGGAGTAAGGTCAATCGGCAAAAGTCTTAGAAAGTTGTGGAGAAACATGAGGAAGTGAGCAATGAGGGAAATTGCTTTATGACATTATTATCTATATTATTTACTAACCTATTATGATTAGGTGTTTGAACTTATGCTACTTATTAGTAATTTAGTACGTAGTATGGGCAACTTAGCTTGCCATGGATGATCTTTCAATTTTATCATCCTAAACCAATGCTTGCATGCACCTTGATACATTTTAGTTATAATTAAAATATTATGCATGCTTATGAACTTGTCAACTTGCCCATATATATGTGCATTCTTGATTGAACTTAGGATGCTTAGTCCTATATGCTTGATTATTATGTTTTAGATGATTCATGATGAAATGGAATTGACTGCAAAAATAAGAGAAAGTTTTATAGGTTTTCAGGAAAAACTAGAAAATTTTCTGTCTCCAGAAAATGGCCCCCTTAAATACTGGGCGGCCCCCCAATATATTTGGGACCGCCAGATATTTAAGGGACCGCCATCAGGGGTCACGGATTCTTCTACTGTGACCACCTGATTTTCTGTGCAGTTGACCACTATCCCATCTAGGCCTAGCTGATTTCTGCTTTTTGATAAACAATTTTTGGAATCTAAAGCTTCAAACCCCATGCCTTACCTCTTGAATCTACCTCTTCCACCTTAAATCATGAACTCTTCTTATTCTTCTTATCATCTTCATCTTCCTCAACCAAAATCTACCATGAATTCCACAAATGCTTCTTCTTCAAACCCTTCCAAGAAAATCAAATTAACCATAATCCCTCCTAGACAACTATTTGTCAACATCTCTAGTGATGAAGAAGTCACCACTACACCTTCTCCTACCACCACTTCTTCATCTCCAACTCCTCCAAATGCACCATCAAAAACTCCATCCACAAATCAAACCTCCTCAAGCCAAGATAATACATCTTCTTCTTTTCAATCAAAACTTCAAATTTCACCTTCATCCTCTCATGAACCAACCTCTCCTCAACCTTTGAACCCTTTGCTTGAGAACATCTTGGATGTCCCTCCTAGACCTTTAAACCCTCAACCACTTCAAAGCCTTCCTTCTTTGGATATCACTCTATCATTATCACCAATCACACCTCTTGAAAATCTCTCAAGTCCACCTTCACCATCACTACCACTACCTCAACCTCTTATCACGGGGCATCCACTCTACTACAACTATAATGACTATCATGGACCAACTTGTATTTGTTGTTTCCATAATCGTAACCTCTACTTGAACCTTCGAGATGAAATGAACATTATGTTTGCTCATCTTGAGTATCTTCTTACTACCACCTTCACAACCCATTTTCCACCTCCACCATAGACCCTTTTCAAATGGTTTAATAATGGAAAATCCAAAGACATTTTGTTTAAAAAGTCATTCTCTATGAATCATGAATCATTTAAGACTTATGTAGTATTATGTCTCTTTATCTTGTATTAGTTCTAGTTTTATCTTGCATGAATGTATTAGTTGGTTATGCTAATGTATGATTTTCTTATTGGTGGAATGAAAATCTTCTTTTGTTAGTTTAAATACAATGTGTTATATTGAAGAATATTTGTCTTGCACTTGTATTTTTAACATTGTTTTGTAGCAAACAAACTATCGTAAGATCGATCCATTGGTTCCCCGAACAAGGGGGAGCATGCATCAAGAGGGAGTCTTTTATCGTCGATTTCTTTCTCTCTACTACGACTTGACGATCAACCTTTTTGGATTCGACAAAAAGGGGGAGAAATAAAATTAAACTCGTTAATAATTTATAAACTTCTATTTTTATACTAAATGAGTTTATGTTTTATCATCATAAAAAAAGGGGAGATTGTTAATACAAATAATGTCTAAAAAAGTTATTTATATTTTTCGACCTCTCAATGTTTTGATAATAACAAAATGTGAAAATGTTTACGATAAAATTAAACGTTTATAAATTACTAATCATAAAATTCTATTTCTAAGATTAATCACTTAAGGTATGGATAAACAAATCATTAAACATGATTAGTGATCAAGAAAATATTTTCCTTAAACCTTACATTTCTACAAATGTGTTTTTATAAAAATATAAAAACAAAATATTTATTCATTAAAAGAAATGTTTTATTAAAAACATAAAATTTGAAATTCAAAATTTTCCCCCAAAATAGAAGGTTCTATAACAGATACAACCTTCACCACAAAAGGACAAAAAAGGGAGCGGAGTCTAGTGGCGGCCCCCTTATATATAAGGGACCGCCGGGACCGCCACCAGCAACGGTCATTTTTTGTCCCCTATAAATACTGGGCCACCCCATCTGAAAAACAGAACCTCTTGCCACGAATTTTCTCAGATCCATTTTTCTCTCTTCTTCCTTTCTTTCTAAAAACACATATCTTGATCACTAACATATCTTGATCTTGTTTTCAAGTGATTAATTCTTTCTTCCTCCCTTCTTCTTCTTCTTCTTCTAATCAAGTGCAAGAGAAGAACAATCGTATTCTTCTATATACGAATTGTTATCAAGTGATCTCTCTCTTCCTCCTCAAGATCACAAATCTTCATTACATATATTTAGTGTTGTTGTGTAAATTGGATTGTGTGTAGATCCAAGTGTGTAAATTGTGTATTGGTGTGATTTGGATTGTGTGTCAATCCAAGGGTATATATATCTTGTGAGTGTGTAAAGACTTAGTGAAGTCTTAGATTGGTTCTAGCTAAGATTAGGACTCGACATCTAGCTTAGTGTCAGAAAAGAAAGTAAGTGACGTGTAAACGGTTTTCTCCGCCTAAAGGGAGCTTGTTGACATAGTGAAATCTCGAGTGGAGTACTCGGGGAGTGGAGTAGGAACGAAGAGGTGCTTCGTTGCCGAACCACTATAAATCTTGGTGTCTTGGTTTGATCGTTTCTTTCTCTATCTCTTTATTGTTATTGCTTACTTAGTTCATTATATTAGATATTTAGTTGTGATTCATATTGTTGATTGATTGACATATAACTCAAATCTAACAATTTTCTAAGCAAAGTTTTAAAACCATAAATTAAACAGTAAACTATTCAACCCCCCCCCTCTAGTTTCCTACAGAACCATTAAGGTCATTATTTTCCCCCCGGAACGCTAAAAATGCATGCCAAATCCATAATTTCTGATCCGCAACGGCTTCTAACATATGAGTTAGGTATTTAAGGTCACATCTTTTGAATTGCCCATATAAAGCCTTTGGGCAGTTTTTCCAGTCTCAATGCATACAATCAATACTCCCAAGCATTCCCGGGAGTCCATGTTTTTCTTCGTGCAATGCATATGTTTTTCAATATCCTCTAAAGTGGGCCTTCTTAAATACTCTTCTATGTATAAAATATAAATGCATTTTGTATAGTTGTCTAAACTTTCTCGTGAACAACGTTCAGCAATTTGCAAGTACTTGTCAAATACATCGGGTATTGTGACGTATGCCAGTTGGCGTATGACGGATGTGCACTTTAAAATATGAACAATACTTGCACGACTGGTAGCATCGTAACTTTGTTAAAAAAAGGAAAGTACCCGGGAAGAGGCTCAGCATCATAATTTGTAATATCATTGAATTTTTTAGCAAAAAGTGTAGAACTCATACGATAGCTTCGCCTAGAGTTCTCTTTCGGTAATTTAGGAGGAGTCTCATCGTCGCCAAAATAGTCGTCGATTAGACGTTGTTCCGCCTCCTCTCGTTTACGTGGTATGTATGTTCGCGTCCTCTTGGTTGCCGATACCGATCCCGAACCCCCGGCTTCTTGATTACTCAGAGCTAGAAATTGTAATAAACCTCATAACCCCGCATATATCACTCCGCATCGTCTTGAAAATAAATATCGTAATTATCAACAGTGTTGTTGGGAGCGTTGGGATCCATAGTGATTTTTTTTGAATGAAAATAAATATTGTTGAAGAAGAAATGATATTTGAAGTGTGTATAAAGTTTGGTAAAATAAAAAAGTATTTATAAGATTTTTAAGGGGAAAATTTTTGGAAAAAGTGGGGAATAAATGCCAAAAAACGACTTGTTTTTTGAATATACTCGTTATTCAACGTCTATATATTTTAAAAAAATAATTGAAAAAAATGGTATGGCATTGGCTGGTCAACACGGGGCGAGGGTCGACGGCGCCAGCTTTTCTTCGGCTAGTACGATGGCGCCACAACAGCAGCCCACCGTACCACTCCCTCTAAAGGTAATAGATGAAAAAATATTTTGTAGTTTTGTGTATAAGAGTGAAAAATAGTTATTTTGTATTTTGTAGAAAATTTTGTTGGAAAACACTGATTTAAACGTGATCTCTATTTTTTTCACAAAATATTTTGTGAAATATAAGAGTGTTTCCTCCTAAATAATCGCCACCTAAATTTTAAGCCCAACAAATTAGGGGTGTTCACAATTCGGATAAAACCTGCATGAACTAAAAACTGAACCGAACCGAACTGAAAAATCAAAACAAATTTGTAACCGAATTGAATTTGTCAAACCGAATCAAACCGGAATAAATATGCAGTTTTACGGTTTGAATACGTTTTTGGCAATCTAAACTGAAAACCAAATTCATATAATTCATATAAATAGATATATTTTATATATTTATATAGTGAGACTTTCTTTTCAGAACCATTCTTAGTGCGAGAACTGACAGAACCACCAAAAACATGCATGCACGCCTTCAATAATTGTATTTTTTGCACATATGTTCTAAAAACAACATATATGTTTTAAAAAAACATAGTTGTTCTAAAGAATTTGATAAGAAATTGGAAATACAAAATTTTTCTTTGAAAGTGTGCATGTACGTTTTTATAAGGCGTGCAACAACAATATTGCGGCCGTGTGTAAGGTTTTTGTGAAAGAAGAGGAAGAGTTCATGATGATACTGAAGAACATAAGTGGATTCTTACGATTATTGATGATTTTCATGTATTTTTTTGATTTTTAAAAGGCGTGCATATATGTTTTTGGTGGTTCTGTCAGTTCTCGCACTAAGAATGGTTCTGAAAAGAAAGTCCCCCTATTTATATATCTTACATTATATATAACAGGATACATAAATGCCACCTCATGCCACTATAATGCCCCAAAGAATTTCACCTCACCAATAATTTAATCCACATCACCATCTTTTAAAGACACCTAAGCATTTTTTAATCCACATAGGCAACCAAGAAAGCCACCTAAGCATTATAGGCAGCCAAGAAATGCCATCTAAGCATTTGATTAATCCACTTACGCATTTATGTCCGGGCGAATTAATATACAAAAAAATTTGTTGCTTGTGGGATTCGAACTAGGGACTTGGCACCCACAAGTTTATGCATTAACCATTGGACCACAATGTGAGTTGTGTTAAGTTTCTAAAAACAAATGCTATGAGTAATTCCATTTCAAAATTAATGTGCATGTAATTTCTTTCTAAATATTTCATGTTTTGCATTCTTCAAAAATAAAACATTAAACCATTAAATTTTAAACCGAAAATATTGAACTTGCATACCAGAGAATTAAATTTTGCCATTGATATGATTAGTTAATATCCGGATTTTAAGTATGCTTAGAGGGAAATAATACAGTCACATTAAATTTGATCGGGTAATCCTTACAAAAACAGTTTGACCTTTCAATAATTTTTCAAACTCTCATTAATTATAGCTAAAAAAACTGAATAATCCGGTGTCAATCCATTAAAAAAAATCTTATCTAAATTTGAAAAACTACTTCAATATTAAGCTACGTGACCTACTCTTGAACTATAAATAGGTGGTGTTTTGAGAGACCAACTCACATCTCAAAAAGACACTCGATAATAACACACATACAATACAATATGAAAGGAAAGTTTGGATACCAGAAAGAAAGCAAGTCACAGCAAAAGGAAAACAAGTCGCGAACAAATTAAAGAAAGTCACAACAAAAGGGAAACAAGTTGCTACCAAATGAAAGCAAGTCAATTTCAAAGAAAAAGACTTTGAATCATTCACCAGGTTTGTTTCAATATATTATTGTCTGTTTATTTGTTTGTATACATAGTGTTTTGTATCATGATTTTAACTGACCTTGCTTTTGTTTGCAGCAATGCAAACCAGTAACAAAATTACTTCCATCAAAGATGTCAGCCTTATGGTATCTAACATGTCTATCAAAGGGAGAGTCATCTCAATCTGGCATGGACATAAACTGA
Source organism: Tanacetum coccineum (assembly GCA_026074375.1). NCBI lineage: Eukaryota > Viridiplantae > Streptophyta > Magnoliopsida > Asterales > Asteraceae > Tanacetum > Tanacetum coccineum. The sequence goes on from BQNB010033847.1 coordinate 41,701, forward strand.
ATCAAGCACATGATCCATACAGCTTGGAATGTGTCTTGCAGGATGAGCATGTAATTTGAAAAAAAACAATTTACACCTTAATCTATGTTGTTATTTAAATGATGAAATATTCAATAACCACTGCCTAAACCATCAATCACATTCATAACAACAAATGTAAGTAACAATAATGTATTGACAAATTTAAGTTTATATTTTGTGTATCTAGGGTGATCGAATCCAGGTCTATGTAAAAAAGACTAGATGTTTCGATTTGAACCTCTTTTACAAGATGGCATATGCTATTTGATCTCGAACTTTGAAGTAACGGAGAATGGTGGAAGATTTCCAATACTGCCACATGATTGGAAATTAGCGTTTTACAAGAATACAAACATGACAAGAATTGACCAGTTTGATGACAATTTCACTGGCTTTAAATCTGAACCATTCAAACAAATCCTAGACAGCAATGAAGAATATGAAGAGAATAATTATGTTGGTTTGTATTTAGTATAACGCATTTAAAAATTTAAACTTTGAATATTTCAATAATTCATTTCACTATATTTTGTATTAATGCGAATTATTTGTTTTGGCAGATGTAATTGGTATTGTTGTAGGGATTGGTGAGATTGTGGCTGTTAATTCTATTGGTTCAAAAAAAGATACGAAGGACAGTTGTAATCGAAGATGAAGAGTAAGTGATGAATTTTTTGTACTTTTTTGCAAAAACTACCAAATATCTCATTCCGTTAATCCTATTTATTTACATTTAATGTGTCAGAGGAGAAAGAATTGATTTGACTTTTTGGGACTCATGGGACAAAAAATGGAATGAATATGCTAAAAATTTGGATAACATTGACCATATCGATGTGATGTTGGTGTTGGGCAAAGTGAAATACTGGAATGGTATGAATTTAACTTTCATAAATAATAATCATATCAAATAAATATAATATTAAGCGTAATACATGTTAATTTCTCATTTGGATATGTGAATGCAATCCAGATGTTCCGGCTGTGCATAATGCTTTGTTTGGGACAAAGCTCTACATTAACAGACAACTCTCTGAACTACTTACTTTCCGCCAAAGGTTATTTAACATCTAGACTAAATCTTACATGTTTAAATGAATAATTGTTTGTTACATATAATATTCTGGGTTGTGCATTTTTAAATACTTTAGCTTATTTAAGTATGAATCCCGAGAAGAATATGATGCTAACAAAAACAAGATTTAGTTGGTTGCTCATGAACCAAAAGTGGTTACGCCTCAACAGTTTATGAATGGTGCATTAAAGTTAGTCGGATCAATTAGGGAAACTGAACCGGTATGTAAACAATATTATTCATTGTGTGTAATGTATATTGTACAATTATGATTCAATAAGTATAATAATTTACGTATCAAAAAAACAAGTATAACATGTTAAATACAACCAAAAATGCAGGACACCGAATGTGTTATCTATGCATCTGTTTGTAGCATCCAGTACGAAAGTGGGTGGACATACATTGACTGCAAAGTATGTAGCAAAAAAGTTGAACCTGTTGCAGCCAAAGGGCCATCTACTTCTAGGACTAAACTGACATGGTGGTGTACTAAGCACGAGATTCAAGAACAAGTTGTTTCTCGGTATGTTATACAATTACTATGACTATTAAGGTGAATGTTACAGATTTCATACTGTAAGTAATATCCACTTTTTTGAGTGTTATGGATGAAAGTGGAACTGCACAACTTTGCATTTTTGATGGCAAAATACACAAGATGTTAGGTTTCACTGCTTGGGAGCTGGTCAAAAATATGGTCCGAATACATCGATATACTTTCCTGAAGAACTGAATGGGATTATTGGAAAGAGATTCTTATTTAAGGTTAAGTTTTCCGAGTTTAATCATAATAACAATAGTCACGTTTACAGATGTAAAAGGGTTACAAATGATGAGGAAATTATCAATTTTTGGAGACAAGGTTTTGTGGGAGATCAGGTATTATACTTTTATACTTTTCAAAACTAAAAGATATCATTGACTAACACTATAATATACTTTTCAAGTGTATATGTGAGGAAGTGTAATAGTTTACATGCATGTTTAATCTTTTATCATTTGGTTATGAACTTACCCAACACTATATTGTTTAAATTGACAGGATAGTGAAGAGGACAGTGAAGAGGATGTTGAAGAGAATAATGAAGAGGATATAGAAGATGGATGGTAACTCCTGTAGCTCTCATCAAATCTACTAAGGTTCTGGATCTTAGCCTTACACGCAGATTACAGCTCGAAACCCCAACAGGTGACTGCATTGGTTCATCAAGTGTTCATGCTTCAGGATCAGAGAAGAAGTGTCAACGCACCATTGAACGCAGTATTGTTGTTATTGATCTTTCGGATTTAGAATTTGACACCAAAGATGATGAAAATGAGCCCAATGCTAAAAAACCTATGATGGCTGTGGATCAAGATGCAATTGCCCAAAAGGCAATTGTTACTATCAAGAAAGAGAAGGATGTTAAGCAAAATGTGGAAAAGGATGAAGAACCAAAGTGAAGAAATGGACAGAATCACATCTCCATGGTCTTTACATTTATTTAATGCAATTTACTTCCAGTGAACAATTATTTCTGTTTATGGTTTTTTTTTTACTTGGATTTTATTTAAGTTTGATATGAGCGGTAGCTCACAATAATATGGCTTATGTGTCAAGCCATTGAAATCAGGATTTATTTTTAAATCAATACATGGAGATGTTTAATGTTTTTTTACAATTATGAAATTACAGTATATAATTGTACTTTTTAGTTGTTGCTTCATAATTTTTATTTCACTATTTATGTTATGATATATGTAAGCTGGATTAAGCATATTTCTACAGATGTTAACAGGTTACACTGGATGATGATATTATCAAGTATTTGAAAGAAGGTTTTCTTGAAAAAGAGGTATAGTACTTTACATGCTTAATTATGTTTATATTTTTTTTATTTTAGATTTGGATTTTGATTATGGTTTTTGATTATGTATATATGTGTAAGCCATTGCTATGTCTGTTACTATAGGTACCTTATGTATCATATCATTGCTATGGCCAATGATACATAAAATACCTATAGTATTATAATACATTCTGCAAGTTTTGTTAATTATATAATACTTGATATATGTAATTTGTATGCTATATGAAGCAGATTTTTAAATAATCTAATAACATGAAAGGGCTACTAAGTCCATACATAAGATACCAATAGTATTATAAACAAAATTTGCATGTAACTAAAAAAAAGTTGCAGCAATAACCAGAATATAATACATTCGAATACCAGAAGTCATCATGAAACGGAATATTTTCTACTTGCTAATTACATACTACCTAAGATTTTAACCATACAGAGCAACTACCTTAACATAATACATAACCATATCGCTTAAACCTTAATCCTGAACATAATTAGTTAATCACTACATACGCATCATGCAACAATCATCCATTGTTACAAAAAAGAACAATACCTGACAATTTGCAAAAGAATCCAGCACCAGACTTTTCCTTATCTAACAAACATGAAATACTGGAATTCGTTCTTGCTGATCATCTTCCAATACCTGAACAATGTACATGTATTTAACTCTCATCATATTGTTGTAGTTAAACCCACAAGCTTTTCCAAACTGCCTCCATTTACCATGTATGTTGACATGATTTGTCCTTGATGGTTTTTCCAAGTGTCGGTCCATTTTCATCTTCATTTCAAATTTAATTTTTTGGTGTCTGATTAGAGCTTTATGATAAAGGTGCATAAACGGATGTTTCTCTATAAAACGAGTTGAGATGGCGTGGCACACATGGATGTTTACATGGTTAATGCTAAAGGAAATAAAGGTTAAGTACTTATGTTTATGTAATTCAGACAACAAATACACTTACAAGTCATTTCTTATCAAGAGTTGATGAAAACCTCTTATAGAATGTATCAGTCCTTTCACCGAAATGTTCAGTGTGCCATGGCCATAAGCAAATATGTTCCATCCTCTCATCAACTGCAATTGTATGAGATATAAGCCATATTGATCATACAGTATCGCGTTATGTTTACCAAAATGATACATTTTTACATAGTCTGCAAGTTATTTAATATACCTTTTTCATCCAAAGTTATATCGTATTTCCTATTTTTAAGATTTGTCACACCATTAAACTTAATTATAGTTGCCTGATTACCACAAGTGTGAAAAGCCATTAACCCCAAAGTATTCAAGTTTGTTTTTGTGAAAACCACCAACATCCCCCATTCTAACCCAACCGCCTCAACTAATGCATTCCAGTCATCCTTATTCAATTGATACTTAATGTCACACCCCGACGATAGCGGAAACTCGGGAATGCAACATAATGATCAATCATAACACAAGGTACAAAATAGAGAAAACTACATTGCATAAACTATAAGTGCTATGAAGACCATAAACCTTGAACAAACTCAAGTGATGTCCGAATCGAAACTAAAATCCACAATCTCTTACAATTATTCCAACGCCCTCACAAGGGACCAAAATCCAAACTTAATCCATAACATCCAAAACTAGAATCAAAATAACAAGCAAGCAAGACTTCAAACGAAATTCTACTCGGGATACTTCTAAGTCTGCTATCAATCATCAAATTATTCCTCTTTCACTTCACCTGAAAATGATACTCAAAAACGTCAACAATAATGTTGGTGAGCTCGTAGGTTTGACCTTTAACCCAAAAGTTGTGCCAATACTTCAACAGTGGACAATAGTGCAATATGACAGTGAATATATGCAAACAACTCTAGCATCACCGCTAACCAATAACCATATGTCACTTACGCTCCTAAAGGGCCTACCAGCTGGAGCACTAAAATTAGGGCAGGACCACATACAAACCTGGGTAGGCGTACCCATCCGATCCAATAATTACACAAATACTGGGTAGGCGTACCCATCCGATCCAATAATCTCACAAACACTGGGTAGGCGTACCCATCCGATCCAAACAATCATGCATCACATAATATTCACATAGCAGTCATAAGCACATAACTTGTCCCAAAAAAACAAAACCACATTTAGCGCAAATTAATTCAAAATATTTCAAAACATATTTGAGTATCATTTTCCCACAACAGAAAAACCAGTAAAAAGTGGGGCTACGAGAACACACCTCAAGCAAGTCTTTAGCTGCCTAATCTCAATCACACAAGCAAATGCAACGACGCCCACACACGACCTAGTCCAGTTAATGTCCCAATTTAATAATCCAATTCCAAAACAATCTTTACGTTTGTGCATAGAGTTTAGACACGTTGTACAATTTCCCAAAACAATTTTTAGTGGTGTGATGGTTGACAACTTATCTCCACAATCATATCAATCTCATTCTCCGATAATACATACTTATACTATTTAGCGTAAATAGATAAGTAATATAATTATTAATTATAAATATATCTTGACAAGTCCATTCGGTAAACTTCAGACACTTCAAAATAGTCATTATACGGTTGACATGACTCGTACGTTTATACAACGTTTTCCAAGGTTTCAAACCTTATTTTCAACATTTTTCACAAATTCGACACTTTTTGACGAAATTCCAAAATCTCCATCATTAACGCTTACCAACACGTTTTCTCTAAAATATCATTCAATATCACTTCTTAAATACATTTCCACTTTCAAAAGTCCATCAAAATTCTCATAACTACTAAATATCACTTATTGGTCCTTAAGGCCCAACAAGGGTCCATTAGGACATTTATAAGTCCAACATACGATCCAAGTTCAAAACTAAACTCCATTTACATATATAAGTATATACTTATATGTAGAAATAATCCGGACCATAATAAGCCCCTCCATTAAGCCGCTGCTAAAATGGGCTTATTGGGTCGTGAGTCCATAAACTCCAAAATACGTATATTAAGCTTTAAGATAAGCTAATAAGCTACGTATCGTATTTGGTTACTACCAAAAGCCTTAAAAATAGTCCACAAACATACGCCATAACACAAAATAATCAAAAATCACTTCCCTTGTGATTACCAACCAAGTTGTGAGCCATAAGCTCAAAATAAGCTAATAAATGCTTAAAAATAAGCCCGCAATAAGCTATACAAGCTATTATAAAAAATAAGGTATCTAGCAACATATATTATTCAACCATCATGACCATAACATCAAAACTACAAAATTCCCCTTTTTACTTTTTACTATTCACGAACCAAACACCCCTTAAATCATCTGTCTCGTTTCCAAAAATTTGTTGGGAAATAAATTGTAAAAGACTTAATATTGGTAGTATAACAGTTAAGTCTAGTAGTATCAGTTAGTTCTGACAGTACTAAGTTAATACTGGCAGTACTAAGTTAAGTCTGGCAGTACTAAAGTTAGTACACGTTGTTTAAATGAATAACCAAACACTAGAATCAACCCCAAATATTTATGTCTTCATGTTTTCTTGATCAATCTTCAAAAATTTATGTGTTTCTTGTTTGTTTTGTGTTCGGCCGGATATACACACACACACACAAGTGTATGTGTTTTTTTTAAATGAAAAATGATGAGGAAATGATCTTAGTGGAAGCATATTTGTGTACAAATGGGACAATCTTGCTAAAAAAAGCCATGTTGTTCCCTTCTCTTGCTATGACCGGTCAAGGGATCCTAGGGAGTCCCGGGCCTTTCTTTTCGTGTCGGGATCACTTAAATGCTCGTAAAACTCAACCGTAAAATTTACCCCAAAGTTAATTAGCATTTTTATTCACTTTAAAAATACTTTTCCATTAACCTAGAGTATTCACATGACATATTTTCACTTTACACCCTTCAAAACTCAATTTGGACATTAACGGACGTGTCGGACTCGTTTTTTGGCATTTCTCAAAATTCACAGGTCAAACCACACGGAATACAAATAACATAATAATACCTTCCAAAAGGGATTATTAATCACAATAAACCTCAAATCATCACATATCTCATAAAAATCACCACCGTCAACACGGTACAAATCTGAATAAACTGACCAAAGTCAAATAGTCAAAGGACTATAAATGGAATATTCAGAACACAAAAAGGGAAAAGGTTACACTTAAAAACACCATTTTTATCTCCTATCTCAACACGTTGAACACGTACATCATGATTTATTCTGATTGCACTTATACTTAGCGGGGCGTTCTGGTCCAACGTAGTTAAAAAATCTGTAGGAAGCATCTGTTAATTTTACCAATTACACACATGTAAGTTTGTAACGAACAAAATACAAACTTTAATATGTAGGCTAGCAAAGTTAAACAATGGAATTAATGAATACCTAAGGATAGTCTTGGTAAGGCCAGACACGAGTCACAATCCTTTCGGGGCGTTTCCTAACTACATTGTAACCGCCACATTCCAGGCTATCATTATCATATCCTGTAACGTAAAAGGTATCATCACCCTGCTCCATGAAGTGCAACAAGATTTCTTTTTGCATGTTTGTTAAGCAGAATTGCACCCATCGATCACTCGTTATCCTAATTGGGCCTTTATTAGGTACCACTAACTTTGCTTTAAAACGGTAACGTTTGTTACTTGTCACATAAAGATGCATATTCCCATTAAAACAAGACTCCAAAACAAACTTGGTAGTTCCTGCAAATTAGTATTGAGATTTTATCATGCAACTCTCATGGTGTATATGAACATGACAACTAAAACGACTTGATAAGTTAATGTTAATACCTGAGAATCTGGGTAAGTTGTGCGATTCATAAAAACAACAAATTCGATAGGCATGTTTCTACATATAAAAAAAACTTTGTTAAAAAAACACATTCATGTCAAACATCAGTTTGAGACAAACTGAAAAAAGGTCTTCAAATCCACACATTTTAGTTTGCATAACAATACGGTCACCGGCCTAAAATTCAGTTTGACTACTAACTTTCAAGAACATCTATTGTATTATAACTCACCAAAATCAATATTCAAATTGGAAAATGCCTTGGTTCATAACCAATTGAAAATTGGGGCTTTCTTATTAGACTATCGTATCCAACATGCAATGGTTGATCCATATAGCAAAACCTATAATAACATCATTACCTGCTTTTGATCTTTATATAATCTACTAAAAGAAGTTATATATTAAACCTAACTAAAGATGATAAGAATAACAACAATTAACATATTGATACGTATAACTAACAACATAGAAACATAAGATTGGTTTAAACTAACAACATCAGAGATCGATCAAAGTACCTGGTATAGTGTTTAGATTCTTGAGACATTTTTTTAGTAGTTATAAATTCGGTTTCCTGAATAATATAATGGTTTGATGGTTAAATAATGTGGGATTAGATTTATACTGAAGTGTTTATAAATGATCAATAGAGTAATAGATAGTGTGATCATTGTTTTTTTGTTTTTTTCATGCTTCTTAAAAAAACTTTACATTGTTATTTTTAAAACTATGTATAATCCTATATTTTAAAATGTATGTATAGCAATTTGGCCAAGGTTCGGTTTGGTACGGCTATTGTAATTTATAAAAAAAAAGTTTACGATTCGGTTATGATTTAGCAAAATTACCAAACCGAAATTAACAGGGCCGAAAAACTACATGTAATTTTAAAAGTCATCTTTAATAGGTCATTTATAATACATAAATGTATTATCAGCTAAATGTTTTTTGTCGTTAGCTCCTTATTCTTATTATTTTGTCATTTTACGACGTAATATAAAATGGTTAAGTTATAGACACCATATTTTAATTACATATACAAACAAAAGGTTGAGTTATACTCTTTAAAATAAATAGTATAATGAATTACTACAATCAATTACTAAAAAAAGAAAGTTGGGTTTCTAAACTAACTATCAATATCAATATAACCATATTTTTTATGAACTTATATATAACCATTAAACATACGAACCGTAACTATGACGCCGTTCACACCATACTTATTACTACACAAACAAATATAGTTCTGACTAAACGACTAGGATTAACATTTTCTATCCGCACCCTTTCAACGGAAAATAAACTAATTCTTTTTTCATCGATATTCATATATATTTGATGACAATTCCAAAGAAAAGTGATTCCTTTTCATCGTCAATATCTACAACGTACTTAAACATGAATGTATAATTTTTATTGTAACCCCAATTTTTTCAATCAACCTCCATTTAGCTTTATAATTTATTAAGCCTTTAAATATTTATTGTATTTGGTTTTTTGCACATATATTTAAATTGAAAGACATAAAACTGTATCTTTATATATGTATGTGAGATATTTATAGACTCAATTGCATATCATTTAATGAGAAGCAAATTATTAGGAACTAATTTTGGGAAACTTTGACTTTCACAAAAAAAGATTTACCAACACCATTAATTTCGGTACATATTTACAAATTATATATGTGATTATAAAATCATGGTTTCATCAAAAAACAGAAACCACAAATTTATCTGGATGAAAGAACATAATCAAGAAAAAAAAGAACCAGCAAGGTATGATTTGTTGTCATTCATATTGAATATTTTATAACATCATCTTGGTTATAATGTGGATGAAACCATTCACAAAAGAAAAGTCAACGTATACGAAAACACTGCATATGGGATTAATGAAGATAATGTTAGGAAAAACTCCTCTATAAGTAATATGGACCGACCATTGAAGCAAAATATGGCATTACATTCGGAACCATAGAAATCAAAAAATCATGTAAGGCTTCCTCTTACTGACATTACAAAAGGTTAGTTTAAATCGTTAAATTCAGTATTTTTTTATGAACATACACATGGTTTTGTTTGATTTTTATTCAGCTGCAAGCAAATTGTGGTTAAATTGCCATGTTTATCACGTATATATCATTTGTTTAGATTTTACATAACATTCATTGTCACAGCAACAACACAAACACCACCAAAAAACAATTCAACTCATAAAACAAATGATGGTTCGAAACCCATTGAACTCTCAGACATTGCTGTAAGACCAAGAGGACGTCCTCGCAAAATTACTAACACAAAGTGTAAGCCATGTGTGTTTAATTTACTATGTGTATCAAGTATATATCTTTTGTTTAGCATTAACATGCCAAGAATATATGTCATAGCAAAAACACAAACGCCTACTATTACAAGTTCACCACCAAAAATTCATTCAGTTCATAAGCCAAATGTTGTTGCGTTACCCATTGGACTCTGAGACATGGCACTAAGACCAAGAGGACGGCCTCGCAAAATTGAAAATGCAACGCGTAAGCAAATTGTGGTTAATTTTATTTAT
>BQNB010033848.1:10869-52009 GCA_026074375.1 Tanacetum coccineum
ACTTCATAAATTTTCAATTCTTTAAGCTAAAGTACCTGCATAAAAGTAAATACAAAAGCACACAAAAAGAAAATATTTTTGTTGTTTTTTTTAGAAAATAAATAAAGGATATTAGTAGAAGAATGGAGGAGGGACTCCTCCACACTTAAGTGGAGCACGGGTTGCCTCCCGAGAAGCGCTTAATTTTTAAGAGAGTCGTTAGCTAGACTCGTACTTCAGGAGTCATTCTTTGGGAAAGAAGGGAGTGACTTCTTCCCTTGGGTCATTATAATCTTCTTCTTCATGATATAATTTTAGTCGATGGCCATTGACTATGAACGTCTTTCTATCTTTACCATATAATTCAACATATCCGGATGGATATTGATGTTTCACTACATAAGGTCCTAGCCAACGAGATTTGAGTTTCATTTGTTTAAATTTGTATTTTGAGTGAAATAGCATAACCTTGTTTCCTTGTCTGAATTATTTCCTCATTCTTAACTTTCTGTCGTGCCAGACTTTGGTTCTAGCCTTGTATAATCGAGAGTTTTCATAGGCTTGGTGTCTAAATTCATCTAACTCGTGTAATTGAAACATTCTTTTTTCACCTGCGGCGATGGGATCTAGGTTTCAATTATTCAGTGCCCAGTATGCACGGTGTTCAATTTCAAATGGTAAGTGGCAGTTCTTTCCATATATAAGTTTATAGGGTGTGGTACCGGTAGGTGTTTTGTAGGCAGTGCGAAAAGCCCACAGAGCGTCATCAAGTTTTCTTGATCAAATAGCAGGATTGTCTTTAACAATTTTTTCAAGAATTCTTTTAAGAGCTTTGTTCGTGTTTTCAACTTGACCGCTAGTTTGAGGATGATATGACTTGAAAAAACGGTGGTTAACTCCATATATTTTCATATTTTTTCCATTATTTTATTGCAAAAGTGAGTACCTTGATCGCTGATTAGAGCTTTGGGCATTCCGAAACGACAGAATAGTTTCTTAAGGAAGGTGATAACCACTTGGGCATCATTGGTTGGTAAATCTTGAGCTTTGGCCCATTTAGATACATAATCAACAGCGACAAGAATGTATTCAAATTTATATGATTTTGGGAATGGTCCTATAAAGTCGATACCCCATACATAAAATTTTTCACATACTTGAATGTTGTTTAAGGGCATCTCATCCCGTTTTGATATATTTCCCATCTTTTGACATGCTTCGCAAAGTTGAACTAGAGTATGAGCTTTTTTTATGATTGTTGGCTAGTAAAAACCTAAATCTAGGACCTTCTTAGCAGTTATATTGGGTCCATAATGTCCATCGGTTGGTCCGTGGTGACATTGATCTAAAATTGTTTGGGTTTCTGGTCCGGATACACAGCGTTTGATCATTTTGCCAGAGCATACTTTGAAGAGGTAGGGTTCCTCCCAGAAGTAGTGTTTGAGGTCAGAGAAGAATTTGTTCTTTTGTTGATACGTCATCCCTTTTGGTATAATATCAGCTACCAAGTAGTTTGCAAAATCTGTGAACCATGGTTCATATTTGGTGTTGATTTCCATAAGAGTTTCTCCGGGAAAGTTATCATCGACTTCACTATCATCGCTTATTTCATCATTTTCAATTCGGGACAAGTGGTTGGCATCGACATTTTCTGTACCTTTTCAGTCTTTGATTTCTATGTCGAATTCTTGTAGAAGTAGAATCCATCGAATAAGGCGTGGTTTTGCATCTTGTTTCTTGAATAAATGCTTAAGAGCTGAATGATCGGTGTGAACAATAGTTTTTGATAGAATAAGATAGGATCTGAATTTATCGAATGCAAAAACTACAGCCATAAGTTCTTTTTCAGTTATAGTGTATTTTTGTTGAGCTGGATTAAGAGTTTTATTTGCGAAATAGATTGGGTGAAAGTTTTTACCATCTTTTTGACCTAAGACAGCAATAACTACGAAATTACTTGCATCACACATAAGTTCAAACGGAAGATTCCAGTTTGGGCTTACGATCCAGGAGCACATGTGAGTTTCTCCTTCAATAATTCGAATGCTTCTTGACATTCATCATCGAATTCAAATGGAGTATCCTTTTCAAGCAGCTTAGTTAGCGGTCGAGCAATTTTCGAGAAATCTTTTATGAATCATCGGTAAAAACCGGCATGTCCGAGAAAGCTTCTAATACCTTTAATATTAGTAGGGGTGGAAGTTTTGAGATTACATTGATCTTTGCTTTGTCGACTTCAAGTCCTGCACTGGACACTTTGTGTCCAAGCACAATTCCTTCTTTGACCATGAAGTGACATTTCCCAATTAAGGACAAGATGAGCATCTTTATAACGTTGGAGCATTTTATAGATATTGTTTAGACATTTTTCAAAAGAGTTTCCAAAGACGGAGAAATCGTCCGTGAATACTTCGACTGATTCTTCGATCATGTCATGAAATATTGCCAGCATGCACCTTTGAAATGTGGCTGGGGCATTGCATAGTCCGAAAGGCATTCGCCTATAAGCGTATTTTCTAAAAGGACATGTGGACATTGTTTTTTCTTGATCATTATGATCGATAGGAATTTGAAAATATCCAGAAAAACCATTGAGGAAACGAAAATATTTATTTCCTGCGAGTCTTTCTAACATTTGATCCATAAATGGCAAAGGGAAATGATCTTTTATGGTTTCTTCATTGAGTTTATAATAATCGATGCATACTCGCCAACCCGTAACGGTTCTTGTTGGGACAAGTTCATTATTTTCGTTTGTGACGACTGTAATACCACCTTTCATTGGTACACAGTGAATAGGACTAACCCAAGGACTATCGGCAATTGGATAAATAATACCGGTATCCAAGAGTTTCACAATTTCTTTCTTAACAACTTCTTGCATATTTGGGTTCAACCTTCTTTGTTTCTGGACAACAGGTTTCTTGTCATCCAAAAGTTGTATCTTGTACTTGCAGAATGATGGGCAGATACCAGGAATGTTTGTTGTTTTCCAGGCAAAAGCTTCCTTGTGTTTTTTAAGGACGGATACAAGTTTATTTTTCTTTTCTTTGTAAAGCTGAGATGATATGATAACAGGAAGAAAATAGGGTTCTTCCAGGAATACATATTTCAGATTATCAGGAAGGGGTTTAAGTTCAAGATCCGTAGGAGGTTTTTTAAGGGATGTCTTGATTTTATAATCTGTGTTTATATTGATTTTTTCGAATGGTGGTTCTTCGGTATCGGATTCATATTCACAATTTTCATCTTCGGCCATTGCTATGAATTCATCGAATTCAGCAAAGATTTCTTCTTCGAGAAGGGTTCCTTCAATGGAATGGAGGATTTTGCTTCCTTCGTCTAGAAGAGCGTCGAAATCTTCTTCTAAAATTTCATCGATAACATCGATACTAAAACAGGTATCATCGTTTGAGTAAGAGTGTTTCATTGCAGAGTCGATATTAAAGATCATTCGTTCAGTCCCAACTCCAAGATTGAGTTGTTTCTGTTTAACTATAATAACTGCATCAACAGTGTGAAGAAAGGGTCGTCCCAAAATGAGGGGAACTTTACTATCTTCTTCTATTTCAAGAATAACAAAATCGGCAGGAAAAGTGAATTTACCAACTTCAACGAGCATATTTTTAGCTATTCCAACAGGGTATTGGAATGATCTGTCGGATAATCTTACGCTCATTTTGGTAGGTTTAAGAGTTTCGAGAGATAGTTTCGCATATAACAAATACGACATAAGGTTAATGCTAGCACCAAGATCGGCTAAGGTATTACAGGAGAAAGTTTTATTGAAATTACATGGAATAAGGAAACTTCTTGGGTCTCTAAGTTTTGGTGGAACTTTATTCTGGATCATCGCTGAACTTTCATCGCTTAAGAAAGAGGCATAAATTTGTTTGATTTTATGCTTGTTGCTTATTAGTTCCTTGAGAAACTTGCCATAATTAGGCATTCTGGCTAAGACGTCGACAAGAGGTACGTTGATTCAGATGGCCCGGATCATGTCGAGAAATTTTCTGTATTGGGCTTCCATTTTCTCTTTCCTTAGAAGTTGAGGATACAGGATTTTTGGTTTGTATGGTTTGGGTAACAGAGTGTCTTTGACTGGTTTGGTGGGTTGAGTTTTTGGTTGTGGTGTAGGTTCTTCGTCTTCATCATCACTATCGAAATTGATAGGGGTTTCAGAATTATCTTGTTGATCATTTAGGTTAACTGGTGGGTTATAGGATTTACCACTTCTTGTGAATACGGCATTCACATGCTCATTACGAGATTGCGGTGGTTGATAGGCTTTGGAGTTGTGCCCTTTTGGGTTTGGTTGAGTGCTACTTGGAAGAGATCTAGAAGGTCGACCAGATTGTTTGTCAGCGAGTCTGTCGAACTTAGTTTCGAGATTCTGGATTGAAGCTTGATGATTTTTGCTACTGTTTCGAGTTGGGTTTTGAGATCCATGAATGTTTCTTTGACAAAGGCGTTGGTTGATTGTTGGGACTTCAAGAAATAGTTGAACTGTTTCTGAAGATCGTACGGTTTGTCATCGGTGTTTCGGTAGTTGTCTCGGTTGTAATCATTCCGTCCGCTTGAACGCCAATTATCTCGATTAGAGTCTCGGTCGCGGTAATCATTGTAAAAACGAGTCTTACAAAAAGTTTGCATGAATTTTGCCTCTTCTTCACGAGACATGGGTATGTCATCATCGTCAAGATCGGGTTTTGTTTTTTTAGCACGACATTGGAGTTCTTTGTACTGAGCATCCATCTTTATGGTCATGGTATCCATTCGGGCCATAATTTTGTTAGTATCGGTAATACTGCTACCTTCATCGGCGAAAGCAACAGTTTTCTTAAGAGATGTTTTGGTTTTTTGATTTTTAGCCCAATCGAGCTTGAGTAAGACTTTATCTTCGAGAAGCTGATAAGCTTGATTTGGTGTTTTATAGAGGAAAATACCACCAGCTACGACATTCAAAACTTCTTAGGTTATTTCGCTGAGACCATGATAGAAGATTTTGATGATATTACCTTTGGAAAGGTTATGACCATGGCAGTTTCGAAGCATTTCTTTCATACGAAGCCAAGCATCGGTTAGAGATTCGTTTTCATGTTGAGAAAAAGGCACGGATTTATCCGAGGAGTCGGTCGAAAAGAGCTGGGGGAAAGAATCAGCTAATGAAAGCAGTTCGAAGTTAATCCCAAGTTTCAATAGATCCTTCATTGAGTTCGTCCAACCATGTTTTTGCTTCTCCAGTTAGTGATAAGGGAAACATCATTAGGCGGACAACTTCATTTTCGGTATCTCTGTATTTAAATATATCGTAGATTCTGAGGAATTCATGAATGTGTTTATGAGGATCGGTTTTGGTTCTACCATCAAATTGGTTTCCTTTGACAAGGGTCAAGTGGTTACCTTTAATGGCAAATTCATTTGCGGTTTCTGGAATAGTGATTGCGGAACCGGGAGTCAAAGCGATAATACGGTCAGCAGCCCACATGGGCTCATCATCCATGGGATAAAGATTTTCAAGGATAACGAGAAAGTGACAAAAGTGGTTGATGTTGAGAATTGGCAGATAGACAATTCTTGGGTGTTGTGGTGGATTATTTCTTTGATCGTATGGAACTCTTCTGTTTCGTCGACGAAGTCTTCGATTCAAAGTACGTTCAGGTTCAGGTAACAGTTCAACAAGTTCAGAATTAGAAGCACGTGTATGCATCCAAGGGAGAATTTGTTTGGGGTCAGTTTGCCAGAAAACTGTATGGCGATTTTTGAAAAAGAGGGGGAGTTAAAATAATTTTTTAGAGTTGACTACAGAATAGCTTAAAAAATCCCCGGCAACGGCGCCAAAAACTTTGATGTGTTTCAAAAGCTTTAAATTTATAATGACTGAAAATACCAATTTTATTATAGGGAAACACACGGGTAAAAGTATAACCCACGTATGTAGTATAATCTTTTTAGGTAAGACCAGGTCGTTCCACAGGGATTTGAGTAGTGTTCAAATAATCAGAAAGAAAATAGACTTTAACAATTTTGAAAGTAACTTTTGTTGTACCAGTGATAATAAAGATGACTATTCGGATAGTTAAAAATAATTTATAATTATTGGTAATGATATTGACCTCAAAAATGGAACCTTAATTTATAAAAAGGATTTCTCGTCAGAAAACGTTTTCAGAAACTAACTTGATTAACTCAAGACTTATATTTAGTTAACTAGATCAAATGTGTCATCAAATAATCCAGTTACTAATATATCAAAGCTTATTTTGTTTATCAATTTACGAAAGTGGATTTCTCATCACGAACGATAAAGACCATAGACAAATCTTTAAAACCACATAGATCATAACGGGTCTTTCGACCTATACCGATATGATTATATAATCTAAGTTGATAAGTAAAACTGACAAGATAAGATATAATAGAGTTACAACATAAGCTTGAGATTAAGGAGATCACGATCATACCAAACACTTATTCATTATCATAACATCATCGAGTAGTCATGAGAGATTTAGCCTCTCATGGCTAAGGTGTTCATAAGATAACTTGCTTCAATAACAAACTTCATTATTTTGATTAAACTAGTATGATATTCTTCCTCGTTCTTGGTTCTTTGATCTTAAATCTCCAAAAGATATGGTGTTTATGCTTGGAAAAAAAGGGCTTGTGTTGGATGATTGAAGAGTGGGAGATGAGGTTTGTGTTTTTGTGATGATATGAAAATGAGAGATTTTGAGGCTCTATTTATAGGCTGAAATTCGGGTGAAAGTGCGGCGCACATAAAAGTTTATGCGACGCACTTGGTGATTAAATGCAGGGAAATTAAATGCAATAGAATAAGTGCGGCGCACAAGAGAATATGTGCGGCGTACTTGGGGTGTTAATGCAATAGCATTTAAGTCTTCATTGATTCTTCATATCAGATGGAAAGTGCGGCGCACAAAGGAAATTGTGCGGCGTACTTGTTGAGTTAATGCGAATTTGACTGTCTTTGACTTGAAGGAAAGTGTGGCGCACAAATGGTAAGTGCGACGCACATTTGGCACTTTGAGGTTGATTGTTGATCTTTTCTTGAATGATGAGTTCTTTACCGTGTAAGTATTTGATTTTGATGTATTTAACCTCGGGATATCTTCAAGTGAACCTGCAAGCAATTTAAGCTATTAAGTATCGAAAGTTCACAAGAAATGATAAATTATATACAAATAACGCCATAGAGAACATGTATAATTTGGGCGTTATCAGTGTTTAGAAATAAGTGACAAAAATGGTATTGTGTCTAGTAATAAGGCTAGATTAGTAACACAAGGATACAATCAACAAGAAGGTATAGATTACGATGAAACATACGCTCTGATAGCTAGATTAAAGTCAATCCGAATACTTCTTGCTCTTGCTTGTGCAAAAGATTTTAAATTATTAAAAATAGATGTAAAAAGTGGTTTTCTAAATGGTTTCATAAACGAAGAGGTTTACGTTGCTCAACCTCCGGGTTTTATTAATTTTGAAAAACTAAATCACGTTTACAAACTTAAAAAGGCTTTATATGGTCTTAAGCAAGCTCCTAAAGCTTGGTATGATAGACTAAAAGCATTTTTGCTAAAACACGAGTATTCCATATGAATGGTCGATAACACATTTTTTACAAAGAAATCAAAAAAACGTCCATTATTGTTCAACTATATATCGACGACATTATATTTGGATCCACGTGTCAAAACTTGTGTGATGATTTTGCTAAAATCATGCACGACGAGTTTGAAATGAGTATGATGGGGGAGTTGAACTTCTTCTTGGGTCTTCAAATAAAAACAAATGAAAGACGGGATATTTTTCAATCAATCTAAGTACATCAAGGAGATGTTAAAGAACTTCAGGTTGGAGGATTCTAAACCAACCAAGTCACGAATGTCGACGTAGATCAAACTAACCATGGACGACGAAGCCGACTCCGTGGATAGCACTAAATATCAAGGTATGATTGGTAGTTTACTTTATTTAAATGTAAGTAGGCCCGATATTATTAATAATGTTTGCTTATGTGCGCGTTTTCAAGAAAATACTAAAACGACCCACTTAGAAGCCGTTAAGCGTATATTTAGATATAAAAGAGGTACTGCCTATAGGATTATGGTATCCAAAAGTAACCGGTATAGAAACTATAGTTTACGCCGACTCCGACCACGCGGGCGACCATATCGACCGAAAAGGCACTAGTGACATTTGTACGTTCATGGGATGTTGTCTAACATCTTGGTTCTCTAAGAAACAAACGACCCTTGCTATCTCCACGACCGAAGCCGAATACATATCCTTCGGGAAGGCGTGTTAACAAGCACTATGGATGAAACAAGCTCTCATCGACTACAACATACGACTCGACGACGTTCTGATAATGTACGACAATAAAGGCGCCATTGACCTTAAGTAAAAACCCCGTCCAACACTCTAGAACTAAACACATAGAAATTCATCACCGTCTTCTTCGCGACAACGTCCAAATAGGCAACATTTCTATCGAGAAAGTTGCATCCGAAGATAACTTAGCCGACATATTAACTGTCTTTAAAACGTGAACAATTTAATTATTTAAGATTAGGATTAGGAATGATGGAACATATCCCCGATAATGAATCACCATCCTCCCAAAAATAATCGTAAGCGGAAATCCAATAGAGAAATTATCATTATTCAAAAGATGTTAATTCTCATTACGTGTTCCAGTTACAAACTTCGAGAAATGAACATGAGATCGAGATTAGAATTTAAATAGATTACGAAAATATCAATAAAATGACCATAGATGTTTTATAAGTCTACATGTTTAACCATGTTTGATAATTACATGAAATAACGAAATCGATCATAAAGACAAAAAGAATAATCATCGAATTGCAACTCAGACTTGTATTGACGATGTTTTATTACTTCTACATGTTTAAATGTTTGTGTTATTAGCAATTGTCAAAATTACATGGTAAAAGTTAACACACTCCTAGTAGGATCGACTATGTTGAAATTCCATCGGAAAATTCACGATAACTCCAACGTAATGCTCAAAACTTGGAAGTCGACTCTGAAAATTCAAACGGAGATTATTTATAATATAAATAAGCATCTCCAATTGCCAAAATGATAACACCAACATCGAAATTTTGGAAATCAATCGCTGACTATTTTCAGCCACCCATGGATCAACGGATCCTCCGTGCCCGAATTTGTCTTCACATATGGTGGATCCGTGTCTTAGTCGGTCATACCCTACATTTAAAATATTGGATCACTTGCTTCTTTTGCTCCGATAATACACCTCCACCTAACTTTATCACCACCAAAGATTTCACTTCCCGCCAAGTTCATTTCAAGCCATAATTAGCATAGATCCATCACATTCAAGTCATTAGCAACTACTATTGTAAGTATTTTCATCTAATTTCTTAAATTTGAGTCTTGAATCTCTACTTTTGTTCTAAAATCAAGATTTGGGATATTTGCGTTATATTCACTCAATTAAAATCATATCAACATAATATCTAACTATTGCATTTGTCAATTACAAATATACATTGTATATCTAGATATGAATTTTTTTGAAAAATACCAAGTCATACTTTTAATCATTTTGGACACTCAATTTGATTACACTTGCATTGTTAATACAAAGTAAAAACTATTTTCAATATGCATAAGGATCTCTTGAATGATTTCTCAAAATGTATGAATGATATATATATTTTTCGACACACTCAACTTAGAGATACATTAAACTAGGAGAACTAGGATTCTCCCACATATACTTACAAATTATTTTACAAATAGGCACACATTAGGATCCTAAGCATAAAGTTATATTAAAGTTTTCCATTAATATATGTCTGTAAATGTCGTATGAAGAATTTTCCAACCGTACCATACACAAAGGAAGAATTGTTGACAACAATTTCAATCCTCAAGTTAACCTTGAAGAAATCCTTCTCAATATTGATTTTTAATCCTTTTATCACCTAAGCAGAAAAATTTATCCTCACTTTATCATTAAACTTTATCGATCATTTCAATTCCGCTTAATAAACGATGATTGGTTCATCTCCTTTAACATCAACAAAGAACGATTTCTCTTTACGCTAAGAGAATTCAGAATTCATTTAGACCTTCCTTTTAAAGGACACTGCTTCTATAACAACGCATGGTCACTCTCATCCATTCTTGATCATAATAATCACCAAACGAATGATCCTTACTTCACTAAACTCGCTCATCCTACCTCAATAATTTTCAACGTAACTAAGAAAAGGATTAATGGAGAAAATTATGAATCAATTGATCCCAACCTTATTTACACTAATGAAGTGTGTCCTTATC
This sequence comes from Tanacetum coccineum, assembly GCA_026074375.1. Classification (NCBI taxonomy): domain Eukaryota; kingdom Viridiplantae; phylum Streptophyta; class Magnoliopsida; order Asterales; family Asteraceae; genus Tanacetum; species Tanacetum coccineum. The sequence continues at coordinate 21,211 of BQNB010033848.1, forward strand.
TTAAAACTGTCAAAATTGTAATTCGAGAGAATATTTTTTGCAATAATGGTCCCAAGAACCATTTATCTGCTTGTGGTGCATACATGCTCTATTGTATCACTACTTCTACTTCGTTCAATCTAGCCTATTTCGTCGCCAGACGAATACTCCATTGCAAACACAACCCAAATGAGCCATTACCTTACGGATTCCTTCTGTCTAAACTCTTCAAAATCATAAGAAGAACTCTTTAAATCTCAGAGATGAACGCTACATCTCTTATAAACCAACTATAGATCCTTTGAGCAATCCCTCTTTTAATGATGAAATCATCAATGATTACTGTTGCGGTCTACATCATCATCATGATCATGATCATTCTAAATGGTAATTTTCATGAAAGATAATATAGAATTATTATCGCATAAGTATGTAATAGGAAACCGTAGGATCATAACTTTGTTATTTGCTTGTATTTGTAGAATTTTAGCTCTTAGGAATTTTTGATTATACATTTTGAACTTCATATTTTATGTTATGTTAAGTTTAGGTGATTGCATGCTATATGTTTAGGATTTTAGGCGACAATTACAGGTTCTAGCTGCTATACACAGATCAACCATAATCAAAGACGGAGCCAGGCTACGGTGGATCTATGGATCCGTGTAGCTGGAACCTAGTGGCATAATTTGAATTTCAAATTTACCTATAAATAGGAACCAAATATTTTCATTTGCTTCACCCTTTTCAAACTTTTCTCTTGCATATTTATTTTCTCTCATATATTCTTTGATCATTATACTTGTTATATAATCCATTACAAGTGATCCAATCATTCCACTCTTTAATGAAGAACACAAAGAAGACTTCAAGTTTCAAATGTTATTAGTTTAGTAAAGTCATCACACTTGTGATATTTATCCACCTTTATCTATTTTTCTTGTGTTATCATATGTGTATGATAGGTTAGTATTTTAGGCCTTAAAATACATAGTGTGTTAGATTGGTTCTATCTCGAAGTAGAACTCAGTATTTAGCTTAGTACCGAAAAAGTGTAAGCGTCGTGTACAGTTTTCTCCGCCTAAAGGGAGCTTGTTGACATAGTGAAGAAAACTCTCGAGTTGGGTACCCGGGGAGTGGAGTATGGCGAAGAGGAGCTTCGTAGCCGAACCACTATAAATCATCGTGTCTTTGGTTTGATCTTTCTTATCTTTACTTATTTACATTTCGCATTTACTTATATATCTATTGCATCGCTATCATATACCTACGTATATATCTATTGAATTCACATAAGTAGACAATCTAAGTTTTATTTTTAAAACTAATAAAAACTATTCAACCCCCTTTTAGTTTCCACAATATAAAATCCTTCATCACATTGGTGTCCTACATGACATCTAATCTCAAATCCAAAAAATGTAGCTCACACAACAACATATAGCAACATGACATCTAATATGAAAACTATACCGCTTAACACCAACACCTAGCCCAGTAAACTGTCTCGTTAAAAATACATCATGTACCCGTGCCATCCCTATCATGTTTTGCATAAACTTTGGCCCACATACTTCAAAGGAATCTAGCGGCAACGACATCACCGAGAACCTGCAATATAAACTCAGAAATAAAAACATATACATAAAAACTCTAGGGTAATGAGGTGCACATAAAGCCATCCTCCCCAGACAAATGCACAATATTGTAAACCATCGATGTTAAAGACACAATGCGTACCTGTGATTTTGCAAGCATATTTTGCATAACTTGTGATAACCGGTGATTTTCCTAGGTAATAGCATCTTAAAATACCATGACTTCATATTTTCATAATACTATATCATTGAAATTCTAGAGCTCAAATCAGATTTGACTTATGTTGACTTTTACTGTACGTAAACAGTTACGGTATAACCGGCTGTCAACCAACGATTTCCTACAATAATAAATCTTTTATTCCAAATTTCTATTTTCTAAACGCCTAAGATCGCATTTAATCACTTACCAGGAAACCTTTTCGCGCTCAGCGAAAAACGTCACACAACGCATACCGGCACAACAGAAGTTAAATCTTATGTCTAATTATCCCAAATAATTAAAATAAACTTATTCTATAAGTTATTTCATGATTTCTTACAAACTTTCAAATGCGAATTTCTGGGTTTACGTTCAGACTTAACGGAACAAGAAAACTACATAGAAAAAATTAAACAAAAATTGCTTGGGATCCCTTTTGTTCCTAGTACCCCAACCGGGCCCCTAGGGGACAACATTTGCATAAATGTTGGAGCTCATATGTACTATGTTTTTGTCTATTTTGCATTTCAAACACATACACACACATCAAGGATAAACATCCAAAATATTTTTCTCTCCCTCTCTTCTCTTTGGGATCGTACGACACCAACACACACAAATCCATACACTTTTCAACTTTTATCAAGAACAAGGAAGCTTAATTACATACGGGGTTGATTCTAGTAGTCGTGGGTAAATAAAAACAACGTTTGAGTTGTGTGTTCAAGCTCTAATCCTCTTCTAAAAACCCTCTTTTGTAAGTCTGAATCTTCTTAAATCCCTTGTACTTTTATACTTATAACCTTGCGTAAACAATGGTTGTACAAACGTTTTCTAAAAATCTAAACCTTAAAAACTACAAAATCATAATAAAAGGGTGCGTTTGGGTCATTAGAAATAAAGAGGAAAACATAAGGAAGTGTCATTGTTATATTTTGGTTGTGGTGGTGAAATAACATTTTGTGTCAAAAAGCTTATAACTTATTTTTGACTTATAAATAAACTTTTTGTGGCTTATTCGTGCTTATTTGGGCTTGTTTAGCCACGACACAAAAATAAGGGTTTTTGTAATTTGGCTTATTCTTAATTCTCGGCTTATTTTCTAGCTTATTCGTGGCTTATTAGGCCTTTTAGACTCTCGGCCCAATAAGGAAAGAAATAAGTCGTAGCTTATTTCGTGGCTTAATGGTCTCGGCTTATACTTTTGGCTTATAATCTAGCTTGTTTTGATACTAAAGTACTTATTTACTTATTTGACAACTTATTGGACTCGTTATTGGGCTCACTATATCTTTAAGTGGTTTATTGGGTTTATGCGTGTTAAACGGCCCAACAAGGCCCAATGGTATCTCGGCTTATTTTTGGCTTATTGATTTAACTTATTTTAATGAACAAATGCTTATTTACTTAACCTATTGCTTATTGAACTATTTTCGGGCTTATTGTATTCTAGAATATTTGTTTGGGGTTAATGGGCCGAAAAGCCCAATAAGGTTCATAAAACTTTCGGTTATGTACATCGGGCTAACTAGAAAACTCATATTGGGCTTTAAGAAGAATAACGGGCTAATCATGAACTATATACTTGTAAGACTATTAATGGGCTATAAGGCCCAATACCTAATGGACTAAACTTGGACCTATTTAAAATAGATTAACGGATCAAACAAATGTGCTAAATTGGGACTAGTGAAATTTGGACTAATGTTGGACTTATGGCCCAATAGGTGAAAAGCTAGTAAACTTAAAACGTTTAAAACGGGTTTTGATCAATTTATACTTATATAAATTCAGAGTAGTTTAATATGTCATTTGAAAAATGTGTTTTGATAAAACGTGGGTTTTAGCATTTTGCCGGAATTGATTATTTGATGAAAAATATTGAAAATGAGGTTTAAAACCTTGGGAACCGTTTACAAGCAAACGGGTCATGTCGAAATTTTATAGAAAATATTATACTTAAAAATACTTTTACTAAGACTTACTTTCTTAAAGATCAGATAAAAGATGAAATAATAAAATATTATTATTTTAATATCCGACTAAAAGACGAAAAATATAAATTTGATGAAAAACTTCTATTATTTAATATAGGCGTCTAAAACACTGTTAACATTTATATTGGGAACGTTTTATCTAAATAACTTAGGGATCGGGTAAATAACCGAAACTTATTTAAATTCTTGTTTTTTTTATTTCTTAATTCTTTATTCTTTATTTCTTATTTCTTAAATTCTTATTTCTCTATTTCTTATTTATTTATTTCTTAATTCTTTATTCTTAAATTCTTATTTCTTAAATTCTTATTTCTTTATTTCTTATTTCTTACATTCTTCTTTCTTTAATTCTTATTTCTATATTTCTTATTTCTTAATTCTTATTTCTTAAACTCTTATTTTTTTTATTTCTTATTTCCTAATTCTTATTTTTTAATTCTTATTACTTTAATTCTTATTTCATTAACTCTCACTTACTCATCAATCACCACACAACCAAGATACAAAAAAACCTTTTACAATATTTATACAAATTATTTTACAAACACATGCATTATTTCATTTTCATATAGCACATCTTTAAAATAAAACTTCGTTAATAGGTCGTGGTCGGATACCGTTGCATGTCATTTTGTGATCATCTACTTTCAGCTACTTTCATTTTTATTTGAGGTGAGTTCTCGTAGCCCTATTTTCAAACTATTTTCCTTAGAGAAAAATGATACTCAAATCTATTTCAAACTTTTTACTTATGTGCTAAAACTAATTCTATGTTTATTAGGTCAACCGTTATGTGCCCAATAATTGCGTATTAAAATGTTGTTATATAATTGTTCAATGGCAAACTAAGGGGTACATAACAAGAACTAATTTACCAGACCTATGTAGCTCAGCTGATTAGCGATAGGTGCTGATGACTATAAGCTTTTGACCATCATTGTTGAATGGTCCGGTAATGACTTGATTGCTATTATATTCTATGACTACTATGATATGCATTGGATTGCTATGTCTAACTACTCTTAATTGCACTCCGGCTATTAAATTTCACTATTGTCGTACACAATTCTGACACAGCAACTAGTTTTATACTCTAAACCTACGAGTCACCAACTTTATTTGACTTTTCGAGTATCATTTTCAGGTGATCAACATTTACAAACTGAAGGTACTTGAAACCAAAGTTAACAAACTTCCAAGATGCTTTTCTAAAGACAAGTGTTTATTTCTATCCAATATTGTATTTTGTGAAACTTTGTAAACAATTTTCTTGTAATAAATTATGATGTAATCTACTACCTTATGCGATGTCTCTGAAATGTTGCACCTCGTGTTTCCGCCTGAGACGGGGTGTGACATAACCCCTGACCACGTCCTGCACAGAATTTGACAAAATCACAGCTAAACAGATTACCAAATCATGGAATATCTACAAACCAGTAATTGCATAAGATATTATCGAAAACTCATCGCTAACAACCAACGGCTAATGTCGTAAACTGTAAACTGTTACCGTTAAAAGGTAGGATACATACACCACAAACGACATGGTATTTCGCATACAACCTGGCATGCCGCGGTGCACAAAAATGTCACGGCAACAACATCATCATGAACCTCAATATATAAATCCAGGCATAAGAACATATACGTATTAAACCCTAGGACTATCAACTATGCAGAAAACCATGATGCCTCACACTAATATTCGATACTGTAAACCATTGACGTTAAACATACAATACGTACCTGTCCTTTGGACAATATGTTTTACATAACCTCCGGTGAACAACCCGCCCATAAGGACATACATAAAAGCGTACCACCCAGCATTATACACAACTTATGAGACCGCGACTTTCGAGTCGTGATGCTTAATAATAGGTCTCGTGATCAATGCACTGTTGGATCTCCTCATGTTTATCGTCACTTTTCACGTCATGATGTATGCAAACGTGTAAACATATAAAGTATAAAGATTTTCAGATGATTTACAAAGTATGAAAACGTGTAAACACATAAAGTATGAAGTGTAACAACCGTGATTTAATCAGGATAGTGATGCCTTTAGAAATGGCTAAGAGTTCATTGTGTGATTTCTTGTGTGCTATGTGTTATATATATGTGCTAAGTAGTTTGAATAGGTGTATGATATCATTTAGAGGTGTATGATCATCTCATTTTGAGTGTGTTTGTGTTTGGTGAGGAGTATTCCATTTGATCATGTATAGTGATAATGGAAAGAGTGGCGTATCGCATGCAATGCTACGTCAATAGTTGGATGATTTTGTGTTAAGCATTTATGAGAAATGTAGTATGATGGAAATAAGTTAAGTGAAAGGTAGACTTTCTAAATATAGAAAGTAAAATGTAAAATGAGAAGTTGTTTTAAGAAGGTTAGTAAGTTGCGTTTATGTAAAAAGGTTTACCCAAATTAGCTTATGTTTTTATAAAAACTTAAGGTAATAAAGATAATTAGTTAATTAATAAATAAAAATTATAATTAAAAGGGTGTTCGACCGGTTGGGATAAAAAGAAAAAAAAGAAACAAAGTTTGACTTAAAATATAATTCTATTAGTATAAATACCAAATTAATAAAACCCAAAATCACTTTTTCTCTCCTCCCCTCCCTTTGATTGGCCGAACCTTCAAGAGAAGAAAAAAAAGATTTTTTTAATCAAGAACGAGTTGGTGAATTAGTGTTTCAAGAATCAAGGTTTAGGTATGTATCAATTAAGCTTTTGTTTAATCTTTCTTTAACACATGTAACAATTAATATGATGAATCATTAGGGTTTTTAAAACTTCTGTAATTAAGGATGTTTTAATCATGCTAGAACGTTTAGGGCTGTGTTCAACTGATGATATCTTGATGATAGAAACGTGTTTTGATATGATTCAAAAGCCTAAATTGAAGTTCAAAGAGTCTATTTTTCAAAAAGTCCGGCCTCGAATGATTTTGAGTTCTGGAAGTTAGTCAAACGTTGGTTACAAGAAAAGTTGTCAAAACAGTAAATACGGGTCAGATTTAGGTCATGTTTAGGAGGGTAAAACCCTAACTTAAAAGTGGAATTAAGGTTAGACAATCTACAGTAATTAAGTTCTATATGTATATAAAGAAACCCTAGAAGGAGAGCTTCTGATTGTGTGTCTAAGTAGGGTAATTAGGGCCATACTTTTTGGTGTGCAATCAGATCCGAATTGGGACAGTTTTGAAGTTGGATTTTATTTGGGATAGTTGTATATGTAATGAGTAATTGAGAATCACAAGGTAGTTAGTAAACTCATAAATTAACTTATGTGATTTTTGGTATAATTTATGAAGGTCAGCAAGTAAGGTTTTAAGAGTAAAGTTCACTAAAATTATGCAACTTTTGAAACAAATTGTAGAAACAAGTGTAAAATGATAATGAATGTGGTTAAGGTTGGCAGGTAGTCGGGGTGACCCATGAGATAATCACTCCTTAGACTTAATCATATGTGTTGGTTACATGACTAGAGCTTTATAGCTTGGTCGCGTGGTAACAGTGTTTAGTTATTTGTATAGTCGTGGTAGAAAATGTGGAAGCTAGCGTTTTAAGCATTCCAGGTGAGTTTACAATAGTCCTCACTTTTTTACATTGTTTTAAACTTGGGATGGAAATGATGCAAGTGTTTAAATGAGTTTTGAATTCCTGTTATTATGTGTTAGTGTAAATGCATGGACTATTATGTGACTAAGTGCGTTATTGCTACATGTTATGTGATTTATGAATTAATGTGTGTGCCTAGTCAGGGAGGGTTTTACTATGCGAGTATTCTAAGGCCTGAGCTAGAGGGAAAAGAGATTTGGTAATGATTCAGAGCGTTGAGGTCCATCTGTATGGCGTTTGATATGATTGATTTGATTTGATTATTTTGATTGTAATTTGCATTTATGCTTGTAAGTCTGTTAGATCATAATTGTCATGCAAAGGATTGTTTTATAATTGCAGGATTTGTTAAACTGTTTTGGTAAACGAATGAATATGTGTGTCTGAAAACCTATGTTTGTTTTCTCACCAACCATGTGTTGAATTATAGCATTCATTATTCCAGTATTCGCAGATGAGATCTTAAGATTAAAAAAGTTAGCAGATGTACGTAGGCAGCTGGGCTAAGTTTTATTATATAGATTGTCGTTATTGTTTTGGATGATGAATGTTATTTTTGTTTTGCTTGTTAGAAGTATGAATTTGTTGCATGTCATGACATTGCGTGAACTGCCTTTATTTCAATGTCAGACGCCATTTAATTTTGTGATTGATTCGGGTATTTTCATACACTCCTGCGTGTCGATACCTAGTATTTTATGCATGTTTAGTTCTCATTTAGACAATCAAATTGTTGTGATGATTCCCTTTCTCGTCGCGCCTCGCGTTTTCGCCTTGGCGGGGTGTGACATGAAGATTGTTTATGTTTACACGTTATATAATATTTTGACAAATATTACATAAATCTACTCATTAACAAGTACCTTTCATTGTCAATTATCACAACCTCGTAATACTACTGACTACCATTGTAGTATCGCCATTACATCATGATGCACATATAGTTGACACTTTTAAAATGAATATTGTGCGATAAAGTCATTTCTTAAAATTCTCCACATGCGTGAAACCATTATCATGAAAAACATTTGATCAAAAAATATTGATCGTCAAAATTTTTGATTATATAGTATATGTCGCTGCAACGCACGATTACCCTCATGATAGAGATTACTAAAAAGTAAGGGGTGGAAACGAGCCGAGCCGAGCCGATCCTGCCAGAGCTCGAGCTCGGCTCGTTTTTATATATATAAGCTGAGCTTAGCTTGAGCCGTTTCGAGCCTTATATTTTAAAGCTCAGAGCATCGGGCTCGATAAAAATTTCACAGCTCGGCTCGTCTTGTCTGGCGTACTAGAGGTATTGTTGAATAAAAACATAGTTCAAATGGAGCTCGGCTCGTTATTCCCTCCACAAAGCTCGACTCGTTACTTCTTTTTAAACTCGTTTATACATATAAAAAACAAATATACGTCATCTATTTTATAGTGCCATTTATGCTTGCAAGCCTACACTCAAAGTCTGTTTGTATGAGCTCAGGCTTGCTTCTAAAATTGTAGGCTCGCTTATTCGAGCTTTTTCTCAATCGATGTCGAGCTTTTTCGGAAAAAAAAAGCCTTTTTTACACCCCTGCTAAAAAGATAATTCACCTTATAAAACAAAGGACAGATTAGGTTTGGACGTTTTGTTGTACTATGATTGACTTCAAAATTGAAAACGTGTCTACTCAATTATTGAAAAAGATTACTAAAACAATACGCAATTACTTGATGCCAATATTATTGTCTCCTCATTTCTTTTAAGGTCCAAATCATATCAAACTATCAATACCTACCACTTTACTTCATTCATACTCATTATTGAGTATCACAATGTTTCATCTTATCAGAAATTTCACATGATTCAATCATTTACACGTCCATGACGTATTTTTAATTTTAAAGCTTCAGAGTGCTGACAAGCTCCGTAACAAATTTCACTGACAGCTCCACAAGTAAGGCCCTACAGATGCCACTATAGACACAATTTAATGGATTATGCTAAGATGAAAACAGGGAGAAGATTTTAAACTGAATTGGTATTAAGCCGCGATCAAAACATCGAAAGCTTCTATTATTGTCTTGTCCAAGAATTACGCTTCTTCGACATGGTGCCTTGATGAACTTGCACTTATTATGGAGCAACATAGGACTACCAACCATGTTGTTTTTCCTATATTCTATCATGTGGAGCCCACTGACGTTAGAAAGCAACAAAAGAGTTTCTTGGTTGCAATGGAAGAGCATAAACAGAAGATGGAGGCTGAGACAAATACAAAGAAGAAAAGTGAATGGGCTCAAAAGATAGACAAGTGGAAGAAAGCACTAACACAAGTTGCTGATTTAAAAGGGATAGATGCAAAAGACAAGTAAAATCTTTCTCTCTTACTATATTCTTTTAAAGAAAAGTATGCTTAATTCTGTCTAGTGTTGGCCTGCTAATGTCATTATATGCCTAAGTAATATTTGTACATAGTATTTAGTTTATGTTAAGGGTCGAATTTAGTTAACTAGACATGGGTTAGAAAGTGGGTCAAAAACAGTTAACCCAAACACCCATGATTTGGCGGTTATTGTTAGTTAAGTTAGTTGACAGTTATAGACAGTTATGAATGAATCAACACAATGGTTCATGTGTAACTGCCATGCCTCTTAGATTAGTATAAATATGTATCCTAGTGTCTGCAAACATTATTCAATTCCAACATTAATCAAAGTCCAATTGTTTGCTAATTCTGTCCCTATTTTATTCATTGTTTTATTGTATTGCATACCCAATCACACCATGGTGAATCACAACCATGTTCTCAAACACAATTGGCTTGGCTATGACCCTGTCCTACAGTGGTATCAGAGCCACGGCTCAGATCATGGGGGAAGGCCAAAGCCAATTCACAGAAGAGATCAAATTGGAGTCTCAAGGAAGTACTTGCAGAGAGAAACACCACAAAGATCACTTCCATGGAATGGGAAGAAGAAAAGCTTGTCACCAGGATGCAAAGAGATGTTGCTGATGAGAATGAAAGAGATTGAAGCCTTCAATGCTTCAAAGAACACTGCAGATCAAGAAGAGGAAAGTGACAGGAAGGAGATCACTCAGAAAGAAAAGAGGGCAAGATGCTATGTGTGCAAGATGAGAGGGCATGTGTACTGGAAGTGCCCAAACAAGAGGAAGAAGGACTTGTTTAGACACAAAGGCATTGAGAAGCCCACATACAAGAAGGCTGCAGAGAAGATTAAGTATCCTGAGAAAGTTAAGTATCCAGAAAAGGTACATGTAATCACTGATTACATGATAGAGGGCACAACTGAATCAAACTGGAATGAAATTTGGTATGTGAGTAGTGCATACAAACATCACATGTGCCCTACAAGATCTTTGTTTAAGAAACTAAAGTACAAATTTGAGATGATAGGAAAGGAAGAAACTGAGAAGAAATTTATCTTCTCATATGGTATTGGAGATGTTGTAATGGAAACAAGAGAAGGGAATTATGTCATCTATAATGTCCACTACACACCAGAAGTGACTTTAAATGTCCTAAGTTGTGATCTTTTGGAAGAACAAGGCTATGTTGTTGAAATTAGGAACGACAAGTGTAATATTCACTATATGTTTGGAAGAATATTTTGAATCTATAGAGCCAAAGGAGGAACCTTCACTTGTGAAAGGGTTGGAAGATTTGAAGTGGGACAAGGATGATGTACAAGATTATGTTGATGAAGAGTACATCAGTTGGAATGGATCATTGTATGCATTGAAAATGAACTCACTTTCAAGGTTTCTATCTTTTATGAATCTATTGAAGAAGGATAGTTTGGTGTACAAAAATTGGGAAATCTTCAGTAAGAAGTTTATTGAGATGTTAAAGTGGTTTTATCTGGTTTATCTTAATTATGAAAGGCTAGATGAAATACCACCAAGAGTAGGAGTGATGGAGATTAACTTATTGAGTCTGCACAAGATAATAGATAATCTTGGAGGTTATCTGTGTGTCACACTTGGTGACAAATGGAAAACAGTTGCAGGTTTACAGGGTTTGACTGAGGATGATGGAGAAGCCATGAGGGATTGTTACAAAAGGTTCATTGATATGGTGCAGGTGTACTATGAAACAGCAGAGAAACCTTGGTATGAGAAAAAGCCTGGAAATGAAGTGGGAGAGAGTAGCAGTGTCCCTGCTAAAGGAGAAGACCCACAGGGCAAGGACAAGGATAAGGCTGGGATAGAGGAAGCACCGGAAGAAGGCATGACCATCAAGACAAAATTTGGAGTCAGACTAGAGAGCAACATGGAAGAGGAAGCAGAACAAAGGAAGCATCACAGATAGCAATGACTTTGAAGTCATTGTTTAAAGAACTGAAGAAGAATCAAGGAACTTGGCATTAATGAATTAGGGGGGAAATTGTTGGCCTGCTAATGTCATTATATGCCTAAGTAATATTTGTACATAGTATTTAGTTTATGTTAAGGGTCGAATTTAGTTAACTAGACATGGGTTAGAAAGTGGGGTGAGGTTTGTTGTGGGCTGGGTTGGGGTGAAAAGACAGTGTACCAAGGGAATGCAAAACACCCATGATTTGGCAGTTATTGTTAGTTAAGTTAGTTGACAGTTATAGACAGTTATGAATGAATCAACACAATGGTTCATGTGTAACTGCCATGCCTCTTAGATTAGTATAAATATGTATCCTAGTGTCTGCAAACATTATTCAATTCCAACATTAATCAAAGTCCAATTGTTTGCTAATTCTGTCCCTATTTTATTCATTGTTTTACTGTTCTGTTGTATTGCATACCCAATCACACCATGGTGAATCACTTTCTCTCTTACTATATTCTTTTAAATAAAAGTATGCTTAATTCTGTCTAGTTGATGATTAAGATTTAAGAGTAATAACTTATGCATAATGAGCTCACCTTCCTTAAAACTATATATTTATGGGAAAGCTTAATCAGTTTAAAGATAAGCTATTCTCTTGAATAAGAAGTTAAGCAGTTTCAACCAGGGCACTACTTGTTTGCTTTAAAAATTACGCCAAATCTTTACGTAGATAAACAATCCCAAACACCCTAAGAGGAGAATCGAGATCTTTCATGATACTAATTATGAACTTCTATAAGAACAACAATTTTAAATGTCTCATAAGAAACAAAGATCATAATCCCTAAATACATATTCTATATATGCACTTTAATTGTTTGTTCATTTTATGAGACACTACACATGTTTTTATATTAGTTATATATATCTAAATATTTGGGTGATATCATGTTTTAACAATTCATTAGAGCTTATTGTAGTTATATACTAGTATCTCATTATTTGGGTGGTATCTTCTTGTTTTAATTGGAATCTGTTCCAGGCGAGAGACAATACTTATTGAAGGAATTGTTAAAGAGATCCATATCAGATTAGATCTACACAAAAGGAGTAACATCCCGAAACTAATTGGGATGGAGTCTATAGTTAGAAAAATTACTTCGTTCTTGAAAAATCGATCCTCAAATACCGCTCACATTCTGACGATATGGGGAATGGCTGGGATAGGAAAGACATGTTTGGCAGACTATATCTTCAAGCTGCACTATCACGACTTTGAAAGAAGCTGCTTTCTTGATGATATCGAAAGAAGGTGTAGGGCACCAGATGGTTTGCTTGATTTACAAAAGAAGCTCCTTAAAGACATTCAAGATGGAAGTTGGATGGATACAAACGATACTGATGTGGGAACCTTTAAGATTGAGAAATCACTTCTTAGGAAAAAGACGCTTCTTGTTCTTGATAGTGTTGATAATTTTGAGCAGTTGGATGTGTTACTTGGGACAAAAGGCCTTCATCCTGAAAGTAAAATTATAATAACATCAAAAAATGGATCTTTAACAGAAAAATGTAGGCTGTTTCAAACACAAGTTCCTCCAAAGCACTCAAAGCATTTACTTAAAGGTCTAAATGAGGATGAATCTCTACAGCTTTTGAGTTGGCATGCCTTTGGAAGAAATGAACCAAGAGAAGATGACAAAAAGGGGTCAATAAAGGTTGTGGCATATTGTAAAGGGCATCCATTGGCTCTTAAAGTTTTGGGTAGTTCTTTACGGCATGAAGACGCTACCTTAGAGGGAATCTTAGAATCACTCGGAAAAGAAATCAATCCTAATATTCAAAAGGTCCTACAAATAAGTTTCGACACCTTGCCATACAAAAAAGACAAGGAATTATTTAAGCACATTGCTTGTTTTTTTGTTGGAGAAGATAGAAAGTTTACTGAAGAAATATTAAAAGCTTGTGGTGTATGCACATCATCTGGGATCAGGATTCTCATCAATAGATGCCTTCTCACAGTAGTATCATCTAATAATTTGGAGATGCATCAACTTCTTCAGGACATGGGGAGAGATTTAGTTCGTCAAGAGTCGCCTAAGGAACCATGGAATCGTAGTCTATTATGGCATCATGAAGAGAGTTTGGATGTGTTACAAAATAGCAAGGTATACGAGTAAACCATTGTGGTATAGTACTTTAATTAATTTGTAATGTACATATAGTCATATATACACATAACTATAATAAAATTATGTTATATCTGTTATTTCTCAGGGAACAGAAACAATTCAAGGACTTGCCCTTGACATGAAAAGATTTGATATTGAGACTTCACATGTATCAAGTATGCCAGTAAACGGAAGTTTGGATTTAGATCATTTCCGTTACTCAGCTGGAGTTATTTGGCGGCTATGTGGTTGGGTTTCAGGATTATGTTCCTCATTATATCCTAAAAACGGTGATTTTGAGGCACATACATTTAGCAAGATGTGTAACCTAAGACTACTCCAACTGAACTATGTAGAACTCAATGGATCATACAATATCATTCCTAACGGTCTAAGATGGTTATGCATGCATGGGTTCCCGTTGAGTTATATACCGTCAGACTTGCAGATGGATCATTTGGTTGCTCTTGACATGTCTCATAGCAATTTAAAACAGCTTTGGAAGGAGCCCAAGGTACTTCTTTTGACTTCATTTTAATTTACTTATCTTTGTAATGAATGCATATTTTTCATCTATTTCAATTCAACAGTTGCTCAGGTCACTAAAGTTCCTTAATCTCGGTAGTTGTCATGAGCTTGTTAGCGTGGGTCACTTCTCTTGGTTCCCTGCACTTGAAAGCTTGATACTTGAAAGATGTACAAGTCTTGATGAGGTCTGTGAATCAATCGGGACTTGCTGTGGTTCACTTGAAGTCCTTAATTTGAGTGAATGCATTAAGCTGAGAAAGCTTCCAAATAGCTTAGGGAAGTTGAAAAACCTTACAAAGCTATCAATAGCTGGTTGTTCAAACCTTTCTGCAATTAATGTGAAGGACATGGCATCACTAAAAGTTCTAATGGCTGACAATGTTAACATAAGAAACCATGCCTCTTCCTCTGCCATTGTGAAGGCTATACCGAAAGGTTTAAAGACCTCTGAGACAAAGCGTATGGAGCCACTACAAGTGCTTGAGGATAACAATTATAACATAGAACCCCAAGTGTCCTCCTCTGCCATTGAGAATGCTATGCCGAGAAGTTTCAAGACCTTTGAGATTTCTTTACCAATCTCATTAGTAAAATTGTCCCTTAGAAATAACAATCTATCTAATGAGTCATTTCCAAAGGATTTCAGTAGCCTATTAATGTTGAAGAGCTTATATTTGGACAATAATCCAATTGACTCCCTACCCGATTGTGTGAGAAGCCTTTCTAGGCTGGAGACACTCACTTTACGCAAGTGTGGTAGCCTTAAAACAATCTTGGGTGCTCAAAACACAATAAAGTATTTGAATATACAAGATTGTTCTTCACTGGAGAAAGTAACATTTTATCCAGAAAAATCAGCACCTCCGGAAGTTGATTATTATAGTGTTTCTACTATGAGTGAGCTTCAGGGCAAGTTTAAATTGGAAGCTTTATCAGAAGTCGACGAAGAGATACTACACAGTTTGGGCTGGAAACATTTAGAATATTCGAGATATTACTGTGTGATGATGAGCGATTGTGAAGGATGTTACCTCAGAGGAGATGATGTAATTCCAACACAGGTGATGCCTCATTATCTATACTGTATTTAATTTTCCTTTAGAGCACAAGGTATGGTGAGCCATGGCTTGAGCCATGGACGAAAACGCCAGCCCACGGAGCGACAACCACACCGTGGGTGGCGTTTTCGGGTCTCGCGCCGCCGCCACCAGCCGAGATGGTGGGCGAAAACGCGACCCTAAAACGCGAGACGCTGTACCGCGTCTCGCGTTTTCGGGTCTCGCGTTTTCGCGTGTATAAATTCTTTATTTTAAAAAAAAAGTGGGGTCCTCCCATAACACCAAAAAATGTGGTGTTAACCAAGGAGCCACTTTTTGGTGTTATGGGAGTTTTTGGTGTTGTGGGAAAAAAAATGCATTTTTGGCCATGGCTCAAGCCATGGCACCAAACCATACCTAGTGCTCTTAATATGTATGTGATAGATGCCAATAAAGTTTATAATTATGAATGTGCGCAGTTGCTTTATGAACATGGAATATTTAGCACATATCTTAAAGGACAAGAGGTTCCGAAGTGGTTCACTCACATAAGCAATGGGTCATCATTTACCTTGCAATCAACTCGCAAGAATTGTAGGATTTCTGGGATAAATTTGTGCATTGTGAGTACGATTTCAAATTCTGCAGAAATTGGTCCTTCAAGAATTGAAATTAGAAATTTGACAAAGAAATCATCCTGGACTTACGAACCGGCTATTTATCCTGAACCAGAAGATCTCGAGTTTAGATATGGTGATGATATTGTAGTATGGTTAAGCCATTGGATGTTTGGGAACAATGAGTTTGAGGATGGTGACAAAGTTAGTGTTCGCCTTAGTAAGAAGTTTAAGTATATTTACAAAGAACGCTATATTGGCTTTGGTGGTCATGGACCAGATTATGCGAATGTAAAGGAGTATGGTATCAGCCTTGTGTATGATGACGGAACCAAAAAAGAAGATCCTTTGGCTTATTACAAGTCATGGAATCACATCATCGGCCGAGATCTCTCTCCCTTCGAAGTGTCTACTGGTCATTACCTATTAAAGCAGTGGCTAGATAACACTAGCGAGTTAAAGTGGGACGCAAAGTATGAAGACAACACAGATAATTACATGTAAGTTTGATGGGTAAAACCTCAAGTGAGCTTATATCCTGGGTGTATAGGCTAAGTAATGATTCTAATTATTGAGTTTCCCTGATTTTTGTTAAAATGGCGCACCTTAAGCCACTCCTCTATCTGTCACATGTAAGTTTATTCATACGTTGAGTTTCCATTGAAATACCAGTGAACCACGATTAGCTATGGTCACAAGAAATAAGTGGGAGGTATGTGGTGCACACAAAGTTAGAGCTAATCTGTTATGTCACTGAATTTTAGTCGTAATTTATTTTTATTTTTCTGTTTATGAGCCAACCAGTCTTTGGTGCAAGTAGGGTGAGTCCTAGTAGATCATGTTACTGTAGGAACCTGAATATTATTATCCATGTAAAACACTTTCTTCAATTTTCTTACTTATAAATGATCATACTGGCATCATGTAAATATCCAAGATACTTATATGAGTAGTTCATGAACGATGTCAATGGCTGTTACATCTTATCCTGAAAGGGAATTAGGAATCATATTAGCTACTGTGAATATCACATTGTACTTGATATGTTTCCAGCTCTTAGCCGGCACTTTCTGCCATTCTGAATTCCGTGTCTGATTTATAGCTGCAGACATTATATGTGACATGAAGGAACCAGGGTCAGTATTAGTATAGTACTATCTAAATACGAGCCCCATGCATGACAGCTTGTTATGTATTTATCAGATTCTGAAAACTAAACTATGAACTGAGAAAGTTAATGATCTTAAAAACCTTTGTTATTCGACCCAACTTATATTTAAATCTTTAAATTTCACCATCCGTGCACTTCTATGTGTCATATGAAACATCCTGTTTAGATAGCGGTTTCTCTCCACCATTCACGTTCTTTCTCATTCTGTTAGGATATCTGACCTTGAGTGACAGAAAACGTGAAATTATACTTCACGTAGCTCTCCCATTTCTCCAATGTGCATGCTATGTCATGCCGAACTACAGAAAACATCCCCATCAAAATTAGAAGGCTTTCCACTAGTTCAAAACTACAAGTACGAAATCAATTTCAATTTGGGATCCCAAAAGTGTCTTATTTGAGCATAAATCTAAAAAGGTATGTCTTATTCTAGAAAGTGGTATGCTGTTTGTTGTTGACAACAAATTACGAGTACTGATTAGTGCAGTAAATATGTCATATGAAATGAAATTCAAGTTGATATATATATACCTCCATGCTCAAATGAATTTCAGCTGGGCATAAAGGCTGGATCTCACCGTAGTAGAAAACTAGGAATGGACTATTTTTAGACCACATTTAGCTATTATAAAGAATAATTTTTAATTTTAAAGCAGGAGATTTGCAGTTCCCAGACAGCCCTAAGATTCTTGTAGGAAAAGCTGCAAAGTTTAGTTACTTATGCTGTAATCACCACAAACGTGCTGACCTGATGAGCATAACAGATCAGAGGTAGCAATTTTAACCCATGAATGGGTTAAGCAGATATTAATGGGTCAATCTAAAAGCATCAACTATAAAGTGTCAAATGGGTCGATCACGTCAAGAGACACCCAAAGTTTATTTTAATGCTTCCCTTTTATTCACACGATTACATAAATATTGAAGCCACGTACTTATTACTGGACAAAAAGATGGACAAGTCCTTCGGGGTCAAAGAACCTAACCTGTTTCAAGTTGTATCGAAAATGATTTTTTGTGACCCATACACAATATAACCTAGGTGAGTACCTCGCCCTGCTGATTTAGCCGCCTCTAACTATGATTAATTAGTTGACAGTCATCTATTCAACCGCTTGTGTTCGGATTCTAACGTGTTTGCTTTTTGGCTTTGTTTAGGTGACCACAATCAGTCTGATAAACAATTTTGCAACTTCACGTTCACCTTTGTACGTATCGCCTGTGTCATCATCAATCTCCTCATAATGTAACTCTGTCATATTTTTGCACTTGTATCTTCACCATGTTATGAACTCAATAAGCAGAACACAAAAAATACAGAGTAGAAAAACATCGGTACGCCCTATACCCCTCCCGCCCCCTTTGTACGCGTTGTATTGACAAAACAAGGACAGTTTTTTATGACTTTTTGTTCCATGTCTTTTTTCTTTTACTACTTTTGAATCGTTAAACTTTATATTTTATGTTTCGTATTTTGTTTCGACAGTTTTAATCGGTTTATTAACACGACAAACAGTTTTTATGGTTTCTTGCTCCATATTTTTTTGTGTTTTACTACTTTTAACTTATTAAACTTCATATTTTTTTGTTCCGTGTTATGTTGGAAATTTAGTGCAATTGTGGGAATCGGGAAATAGGTTTGGAGGTACGAAGTGTACACCCATCAAGTCACTGATTTTCCTGACTTTTTAGTGGTTAGAATTAAATGGGTGGTTACAAACATTTAAGTGGCAGGTTTAACTACATTAAATGTTTTGTAATATCTTTTGTCTATTTAAGTGGCAGATTTGTCTGCATTAATGACCATATATTTAATTTGGTCATGTAACTACTAATTCCTAAATTATAAAGGATAATTATGGAAGAAATTAATTGGTCATTAATCTCTCATTAATTCCATGAATAAGTTTTGAGTAAATCCCTTATAAATAGGGATCACAATTGCATGAAAGAACACACAGAAAACAAAAACACATAGAAACGCAGGGTGTTTGATCTGTGCCTAGAACAAGAACAAACACTTGGTTTTATCCCAAGGAGGTATTCGTGATACCTAGGAATAGGGTCGAATAATCTTCTTTGGAAAGTGATTACATGACTTCAAGTGATATCCGGTAACCATCTTGGTAATTAGCTCGGCTATTGATTGTCTTCATCCTGATCTGGGATCTACTACAACCAACAATCAAAGAAGATTATTTTGTGATAATCAATGGATGTTGCTGCTAAGGATGGCAACGGGCGAAAAAAACCCATAACCCATAGGTACCCGCACGTAAATGGGCGGGTAATCCAATTCACCCGCGGGTGGGTTGTGGGTGAAAATTTATACCCATCGGTAGGTGGAGGGTGGATGACAGGTAATGCATACCCATCATGGGTGTACCCATTTAAAAAACCCACGAGTGTACCCGCCTAAATACCCACGGGTGTACCCCTAAACCCATTTGTGTTAAAATAAAATTTATTATACTACTTAAATATTTGTAAGGTTGTTGGTATATATTTGATAACTACTAAAATCTCTAGACTACATAGTAAACTAACAGTTTCTTTGAGTTACAAGACTAAAAGATGAATATGAAAGATCATACTTTCAAAGATATATACATGATATATCTTAGTACATTACATGTATGTGATTTGGTGCAATGATGATTAATTTTTCTAGTTTTAGTCATGTCATTAAGTATTTTGTGAACTTGGTATTTAGAAAATTGATATGATGTCTTATTACCCAGTTTCATAGTTAGTTTACATATCATAATTTTATGATTTTGTTTCATTTCACAAATCCACGAGTTTACCCACGGGCGATGGGTACCCACTAAAAACGTGTGTAAAAATGTGTGAATAATAACGTGTGTATAAAAACGTGTATAAAAATGTGTGTATAAAAACGTGTGTATAAAATGTTGTTATAAAACAAGTATTAAAACGTGTGTAAAAATGCTTATAAAAATGTATGTATAATAACGTGTGTATAAAAATGTGTGTTAAAAAACGTGTTGGGTGACTCACCAACCGACCCAGCAGTGATCGATGACAGAATGGTACGAACAAATCAAAGTCATTGGATTTGGTAGTTCTCCATGGACTTCTCTCTATCTCTTTAAAATTTGTGTATAAAAACGTGTGTAAAAATGTGTGTATAAAAAGTGTGTAAAAATGTGTATAAAAATGTTTTGTTAGTGCAAATATTATGATATTTAATCTATACAATCTCTTTGTGTTTTGGTGATGACAAACATGTAACTTGTAATACATAGCATAAAGTGCGCAAGTTACTCGTAACCACAAATCATTAAAGCATACATGCATCAACATCTCTCGACGCCTCAAGTATGCTTCAACACATATATAAGTTTCTACCCGACGTAAATGTGTATGCCACTTGGACTTTGGTCTAGTGGTAAGTGAGTTCCTCACTAACCAAAAGGTTGTGGGTTCAAGCCTCGCTGGAGGCATGTGTGAAATATATATTTGTGAGATAAAAAAATTGTCGTTAAAAAAATCAGTAAAGGTATGAATAAACCAATACTAAACCTGATAGATGATCAAAGAAATAAATTTATGTCTTAAACTTTACATTTTTATAAATGTAACAAACATTTTTTACAAAAATAAATTAGACAAAGTATTTTTATTTTATTAAGAAATGTTTTATTTAGTAATTAATTCAAAATTCAAAATCTGCTTTTCCCCCCAAAATTAGATAACACATAAACCAGAAAAACATTTCACTACAAAAAGACAAAAATGGAGCGTCCTGTAAACACCAGACAGTCCCCTCAATTATGGGACGGTCCCTTTATATATAAGGGACCATCGGGACCGTCGAGTGTGTTGGACGCGTCCCTCTTTGTCGGTAACCAATAAATCACTTCCACTTCATACTTAAGAACAAGAAAATAAGCTAGGAAGATGAGAAGAATTGTAGAGAGAGAGTAGAGAGAGAAAGTGAGAGAGAATGAGAAAGTTTACTTAAAAAATGAATAAATTACAAATGACCAACCCCACTCTCCATCCATGGAGAGTGGTATTTATACCTAGACTAAAAGGCTTACTTGCCTTTAGTATTTCTACGGGCCGGGCTCAGGTTTACTTGGGCTTTCGCCCGATACACGTGACCGGTTAGCTTACATTTAAGAGCCCGTTTACCCGTCTAGCCTATTACAACGTATATTAATTAATGACCAAGACCTAATATAATTAATGAACGAACTTCCATTGTTCGACTCAATATTTTGAGGCTAACAATCTCCCCCGAAGTGAGTTCATTGTGACACTCCTTCGTGAGATCAATGAGATTGCTTTTGTCATTAAGCTCTTATGATCTTTGTCTCTGTCTACGTTGTAGGCTTGTTCCTTCATGCTTTGTGATCTATGATCTTGAGCTTTTGTCATTGTCTTTTGACTTTGTCTTTTTCATCCAAGATCTTTAAATCTTTATCCTTCCGTCTTGATCGTCTTTGCCACCTTGCGATCTTGTGTCTTGACCAACATGCTCATACTTTGCATCATCTTGAAAGCTTGCTAACAATCTCCCTTGATAGACTTGATATCTTTGAAGGAAGATCTTGTATATCAGAGTTTGTGCGGAAGTCTTTGTCTTTAATTCTTGAGCTTTCATGATTCTTGAATCTCGATGCTTATAGTATGTCTTTGTAGTTTGAGCATGAGCATGTGGTAATGAATCCGACTTCAGCTGGAATAAGGCATCACCATCTCCATCTTTATGTATCCTGAAATAAAACAGTTAGCAATAAAGCGTGTGGACGAATATGGCTTTGTCATTCGTCCGGATTTGGTTAGATTAACCTTCGGTTCCGTAGGACCGTTTTACAGTATAAATACTGTACCTGTGATCAGGTAGATTCAAAGAATCTCCTTGACAGGGTTTCCAGCTCAAAGCGTAGGATCTTCTAACACAGATGTATTAGATTTACCATGCTTGCTAGTTCTCATTACCGGAACGTCTCAAAGCAGACAACACGGTAAGAGTGAATCAGATAGTTACTATCTTTCTGATTAAGCCGTCAATTCATTTCCTGGAACAAGTTTGATTCACATTGAATCGCACCATCGTTTCTTTCCAGTTGACACAAGTTTGATTCATATAGAATCTCGCAAGTCACCTACCAAGAGCTTGTTTGATGCTGGCTCAAGCAGGATTTCCATCTTCATTGTGAGTACATAAGTATCACTCGGATGTTCTGGCACAATCACAAGGATAATGCGTAGGACTCTTGTTAACAGCTTGTGAACTAATTGGTGTTCAACAAGTGTTAGTAATGGAATGTGTCCTAATGAGATTTATTTATGGATCTCTTGGCTCTAGACTCGATTAGTGCGTTTTGGTTTTAGTAATCGGAGGCTGGAGCAGACTGCCACCTATTCAATATCAACTAACTCGGAGTGAGAAAGTCAATAGAAGTCGTGTGTATCTCCGTGACAAATGAGACAAGTTTCTCATTGTTTTGACCATATTTAATTTGGTCATGAAATCATTATTCCTAAATTATGGAGGATAATTGATTTGATTGCAATAATTGACCATATTTAATTTGGTCATGAAATCACAAATTCCTAAATTATGAAGGATAATTATGGAAGAGATTAATTGGCCATTAATCTCTCATTAATTCCATTATTAGGTTTTGAGTAAATCCCCTATAAATAGGGATCACAATTGCATGAAAAAACACACAGAAAACAAAAACACATAGAAATGCAGGGTTCTTGATCTGTGCCTTGAACAAGAACAAACACTTGGTTTTATCCCAAGGAGGTATTCGTGATACCCATGCATAGGGTCGAATAATCTTCTTTGGAAAGTGATTACACGACTTCAAGTGATATCCGGTAACCATCTTGGTAATTAGCTAGGCTATTGATTGTCTTCACCTTGATCTGGGATCTACTGAAACCAACAATCAAAGAAGATTATTTTGTGATAATCAATGGCTGATGTTGCTATGAAACACATGGCTTCAAACTTTACCAAGCTTGACAAGTTTGAAAGGGTGGACTTTCGAAGATGGCAGAAGAAGATGCACTTCGTGCTTTCAAGCATGAGTGTGGTGTACGTGTTGACTACTCCCATGCCTGAAGATGGTGGTAATGATGCAACCGTAGAACAAATCAGGAAGGGGGCCAAGTGGGACAATGATGACTATGTCTGCAAAGGTTTAATCCTCAGTGGTATGTCTGATTATTTATTTGATACTTACCAGAATGTTGAATCTTCCAAAGAACTATGGGATTCCTTGGAGGCCAAATATATGGCTGAGGATGCATCAAGTAAGAAGTTCCTTGTTAGTAATTTCACAAATTACAAGATGACTGATTCAAGACCAGTCTTGGAACAATACAATGAACTTCTTGGTATACTTGGAAGGTTTACACAATATAAGATGAACATGGATGAATCCATTTAGGTTTCATGTATCATTTATAAACTTCCACTTTCATGGAAAGATTTCAAGCACACCTTGAAACATTTGAAGGAGGAATTAACTCTTGTTGAGTTGGGCAGTCATCTGCGTATTACGGAGTCTCTCAGGATGCAGGATAGTGACAAGCCAAAAGGTAACAATGTTGCTGGTCCTTCAGTTGTCAATATGGTAGAGCATAAAAACTCCTCCAGGTACAATGACAACAAGGGTAAACGTAGGCATCATGATAACACCAAAGTTGAAACTAACAAAAAGTCTAAAGTGACTTGTTGGAAGTGTAGGAATCCTGGACACTTAAAAAATGATTGAAAAGGTGGAAAAGCTGGTAATAAAGCCAATGGTTCAGGCACAAATGGTTCAGTAGATGGTTCTACCAACTCGCTGAAAGGTCAGAATATGTTTAATAAATCTTTTCAGGTTTATTATGTTACATATGTATCTAAGGCTTATTATGTGTAGGATGATGATGTTGCGTGGTGGGTTGACTCAAGAGCAATAGTTCATGTGTGTAAAGATAGATGTTGGTCCAAGACCTATGAGTCGCTGAATGATGGATCTATTCTTCACATGGGAAATGAGTCAACAACCCTGGTGCATAGACGTGGTTATGTCGATCTTAAGTTTAGTTCTGGAAAGATTGTTTCATTGTTTAATGTTTTGCATGTTCCTAATATAAGGAAGAATTTAGTTTCTAGTAGTGTTTTAAATAATTGTGGTTATAAACAAGTGACTGAATCTAATAAATTTATTTTATCCAAACATGGTGTGTTTATTGGTTTTGGTTATTTGAGTAATCAAATGTTCATGCTTAATATTGTTAATGATAATATTGCTTCAGCCTTTATGTCAACCTCTAAACTAAATGATCCAATCCTATGGCATGTTAGACTAGGCCATGTCCACTTTAAGAGGATGCAAGATATGTTTAAGGACGGGTTAATCCTAGCTTTTGACATGGACACTGAAAAGTGTAAGACTTGCATGCTGAACAAAATAACTAAGAAACCATTTCAAAATGTAAAACGTAAAACTAAAGTTTTGGAGCTGGTCCATAGTGATTTATGTGATTTGCATGCCACTCCTTCACTAGGGAATAAAAAATACTTTGTGACATTTATTGATGATGCTTCTAGGTTTTGTTATGTTTATTTATTACAATCAAAGGATGAAGCATTAAATAAATTCAAAGTATTCAAAACTGAAGTTAAATTACAACAAAGGTCCCAAATCAAAAGATTTAGGATTGATAGGGGAGGTGTGTACATGGATACTCTGTATTTTCAGTCTGTTGGTATTATCCATGAAACGACTGCCTCCTATACTCCATAAAAAATGGTATATTTAAAAGATAAAATAGAGAACTAAAAGAAATAGTTAATTCTATGTTGTCCCACTCAGGACTGAGTCAAGGGTTCTGAGGTGAAGCTATGTTAACAACTTGCTATTTATTAAATAGAGTTCCCAATAAAAGGAACATGATTACCCCTTATAAACTCTGGACTAAAAGGAAACTAAATTTGAACTACCTCAGGGTTTGGGGTAGTAGGGCAGTTGTAAGACTCCCTAATCCAAAGCTAAAAACTTTGGGTGAAAGAGGCATTGATTGCATCTTTATTGGACATGCTGATCATTCCAAGGGTTTTAGGTTCTATGTCATTGAGCCTAATGATTCAGTTTCAATTAACTCTATAATTGAATCAAGGGATGCAATCTTTGATGAGAATAGATTCTCATCAGTCCCTAGACCAAGTCTCAGGATTCCTAATGGAACTGAAGATATTGGTGGTTCAGTGGTCCCTGAAGAGGTCACTAAAGAGGTTGTACAGCAACCTGAACCTGAGCTTAGAAAAGGTAAAAGGAATAGGAATCCAAAGAATTTTAGGCCTGAATTTCAATTATATTTAATTAAAAGAACAATGGATGAGGTCTTTGACCAACACTCCTATTGCTTTAATGTTGAGGATGACCCCAAAATATTTAATGAAGCAATGAAGTCCCAGGATGTTGCTTTCTGGAAAGAAGCAATTAATGATGAAATGGACTCTATCATGGACAACAACACTTGGGTGTTGGCTGATCTACCTCCAGGTTGTAAACCTCTTGGTTGCAAATGGATCTTCAAAAGAAAACTAAAGGTAGATGGAACTATTGAAAAGTTCAAGGCAAGGCTGGCCATTCAAGGCTTTAAACAAAAGTCAAGGATAGACTACTTTGATACTTATGCTCTAGTGGCTCGTATTAGTACCATAATACTGCTGATTACTATGACATTAATTCACAATCTGATTATTTATCAGATGGATGTGAAGACAGCTTTCTTGAATGGTGACTTGGAAGAGGAGGTTTATATGAATCAACCTCAGGGCTTCATCATGCCTGGCAATGAAAACAAGGTGTGTAAACTGATTAAGTCTCTATATGGACTGAAGCAGGCACCTAAGCAATGGCATCAAAAGTTTGATGAAGTGGTTTTGTCTAATGGTTATTTACTTAACCAAGCTGACAAATGTGTATATAGCAAATTTGATGAATCTGGTAAAGGAGTCATCATTTGTCTATATGTTGATGACATGCTGATCTTTGGCACTGACCAAGTTCAGGTTGACCTGACAAAGGAATTTTTGTCATCAAAGTTCTCTATGAAGGACATGGGGGAGGCTGATGTTATCCTTGGTATAAGGATTAAACATGGAAGTAATGGAATAGCAATTTCTCAGTCTCACTATATTGAGAAGGTACTGAAGAAATTCAATTACTTTGATTGCACTCCAGTGAGTACTCCTATGGATACAAGTGAGAAGCTGATGCCCAATAATGGTCAGGCTGTATCTCAACTTGAGTATTCTAGGGTGATTGGCTGCTTGATGTATGACCTGACTTGTACAAGGCCTGATATTGTTTTTGCTGTGGGTAAACTAAGCAAGTATACTAGTAACCTTGGTACTCAGCACTGGCAAACAATTTAGCAGGTACTGAAGTACTTAAAGAAAACCATGGACTATAGATTGACATATACTAGTTATCCTTCAGTGTTAAAAGGTTACACTGATGCAAGATGGATCAGCAACACTGAAGACAATTCATCTACAAGTGACTAGGTATTCCTGCTTGGTAGTGGTGCAATTTCTTGGGCTTCCAAGAAACAAACTTGCATCACTGGTTCAACAATGGAATATGAATTTGTGGCTTTAGCAGCTGCTGGTAAGGAAGCCGAATGGTTAAAAAACTTGCTCCTTCAGATTCTATTGTGGTCCAAACCTATAGCACCTATTTCTATCCGCTGTGATAGTGCTGCTACATAGCCAGATGTACAATGGGAAGTCTAGACACTTAGGTGTCAGGCATAGCATGATTTGTGAGTTGATCACGAATGAGGTGATATCTATAGAGTTTGTGAGGTCTCAACAAAACTTAGCTGATCACTTAATGAAGGGACTGGCTAGAGACTTGGTTATAAAGTCTGTTGAAGGGATGAGTTTACAGTCCAACTAAGTCGTTGAATGCTAGGACACCCAACTCCCTACTAAGAAAACTTAGTAGCTGAGTTCAATGTGGAAAGTTGAACGTTCAGACGACTGAAGCACATGTATTTAATAATCATCCCAAGGATGTGGCTTGGAACTGCTGTGAAAAGGGATAGGATGAAGTCTTTGCTTCTTCAATGGTTAATTTCTTTGAAAAATAGTGCTTAGCAAGGAGCATAAATAAAGAGGACCACCTATGTAAAATGTCTGAGGTTTTGCCGCTTCCAGGGGAAGCATGGACTTTGGCTCTTTACAAACTTTTATGAATTAGATCATAGGGACTCATGGCTTGTATAGTGTTGGGAGTTTCTTATGTGTTTGAAATCTTGTGTGTATTTTATCTTCAGGTATTTCATATGGGTTGAAGGGTTCATTCTTAGGATTCTCCTTATTCTTTGCATATCTTGACGTGGTAATTTTGCTAAGAGGAAATTCAATCCTCGGGACATTTTCATTTATGCCATTGTTTTGTTTTATGTTTAATTTTCATGCAATGGAATTGTTCTAAATTGGGGAGGATTGTGGAATTTATGTGCATTGTGGGAATACGGATCATACTTGGAAATTGAGTTGGTGGTACGGAGTTGTACAACCATCAAGTCACTGATTTTCTTGACTTTTTGTGGTTAGAATTAACAATGGGTGGTTACAACGGTTTAAGTGGCGGTGTTGACTACATTAATATCTTTTGCCTATTTAAGTGGCATATTTGACTGTATTAATGACCATATATTTAATTTGGTCATGTAACCACTAATTCCTAAATTATGGAGTTATAATTATGAAAGATATTAATTGGCCATTAATCTCTCATTAATTCTATGAATAGGTTTTGAGTAAATCCCCTATAAATAGGGATCATAATTGCATGGAAAAACACACAGAAAACAAAAACACATAGAAACGCAGGGTCTTGATATGTGCCTAGAACAAAAACAAACATTTGGTTTTATCCCAAAGAGGTATTCGTGATACCCAGGCATAAGGTCGAATAATCTTCTTTGAAAAGTGATTACATGACTTCAAGTGATATCCGGTAACCATCCTGGTAATTAGCTAGGCTATTGATTGTCTTCACCCTAATCTGAGATCTACTACAACCAACATGTTATTCATTTCGTAGATTCATAATATTAACAAAATTATAAAAATTAAAAATTAAAAATTAAAAATATAAAAAGAGTTTAAGGGGACATTCGTATCACTTTTAACTTTAGAAAGCAACACTTCAATTGGGTTGCATAGAGTTTGTATCAGGGAAACAAATACAATGTTGGAAGCATACATACTTCATGCACAAAAAACAATATACGTAACTTCTCATGAATTATGTTATCAAAATAAACTGCAAAAAAAATGTTCTGAATAATACAATACAAGCATCAAATTTATGAAAGTTAAAACTTTCTTAAGTCAAAACTTCAAAGGCCTCCCACCATGGCTCCATGGTTTTTTTTGCAACTAAGACATAAAGTTTTCACGGTTTCCTAACAACTGTAAAATGCTTTTCATCAAGCTCACTTATTCTCTTGAAACAATAAGTGGTCAAACATAATTTCTCATAAACTACGTTAATTGGATATTAAGAGAATATACAACTATTACATCATGAACATATGCTTCTAAGAATAAAAAAACATGCTTATGAAGCCTTGTTATCTTAATTTGCAACTGATAAAAGATATTGTTAGGTGAAGTTGTTACGTATAATAAACACCCAAATTTTGATCAGCCATTACATTAGAGCCTAAGTTAGACAGTTTTCACTTAAAAAAACTGTAGTATCATTAATCTAATGTAAAGGTGAGAACAAAAATTGTTAAGTGTTTTTTTAACATGAAGGAAGATTCACAAGTATGGGACTAATAATGCATTCATATGTTGGGTCCTAGCGAGTAACAAAAGATAAGTAATTTTACTCATCGTAATCCACATCTTCATCGCTCTTCCACCATATGTGGATACACGCATCGAAAGTATACCCTGCAATGAACCATAGATAGCCCAAAATGATAATTATAAAAGTATGACTATGATTACGGTCCATGATTTTAATTAGTTAGAAACACAAAAAGCAAAGTTTAAAAGTCCTTTTGTTATGAGGGAATGTAATGTCCAAAAAAACAAAAAAAATGTTCTTTTAGTTGAAAAAATTGTTTAAGGGGTTATTCCAAGTTAAAGTGGCAGATATGCATTACATATTTCCAACCATCATTTATATAATAGGTCCCTATATATCCATTTCCAATTAATAAACTTATATTACTTAAAGAGAAGTTGCTTGTAACTTGAAGTACATCAAGTCCAAGTATGTGAGCTAGAAAATAGTAGCATTTTCAATGGGCTAATAATGTGGATTGCCATATATATATTCCAATCAATCACAATAATAAAATTTATATTTCATATACAATAATCCTTTATATACTGCATAATCAAAATTAAGTCAAGTTTAGGTCCAATTGCAACGTAGATATACTTAAAATGCCACTCAAATTGCCTTGTGACAGTTCAAGTCCATTCCAAAATATGTATTCTTCAATAACGCTACAATAGATTGATTGTATGAATGTAGAATTTAGCCAAGTAGAGTTTGTATTGGAAAACTTATTGCGTGATTTTATATTGATAAGTATTTGCTATTATGTTGAATCTAGTTTCAAGCTTGTTCTTCGTCTTGATGATAAAGATTATTGAAAAAGTTTCACTCCACAATGTTCCCATCAAAAGGGTTAAAATTACCACCTTTAGTGTTACATATTTAGATATACATCCTTAAAAGATGGGCAACATAAGTTAAAAAGAACATGATAAGTTGTTACTAAAAAAAGTGTTTGATGAGCTAAAATGGACCAAACAATTAGAATTGAATGACTAACCTCAACTTTGCAGATAAATCTGAGAGTAACCCCCTTAGAAGATTGACTTGAACCCTTCAAATATGACAACTTTAGAACAAGATTATCCATTGGCCACCTTTGTAATATGTTAATAAAAGCATCTACTCCATCTACCCTATGAGCCACTATTATATCATCTTTGTCTTCATACTCAACGGAGAGCCAAATTCATATGTAAAGCAAATACAATAAAATAAACAAAAAAAGTGCATCAAATTCTCACCTCGACTTGCTTGAAGCCTTGACAAAAGGCTTCCTCAATGTGTCTAAAACAATTATATCCCATACTTTTTATAAACCCCTCCAAAAGGTCTAGTTATCGGGCATTGGAAGAAGAGAAACTCATGTATAGAAGAAAAACACATTAAAAGTTTCCAATAAATGAAAGCAAAGATGAGAGCACCTACAGATAACAAATAACGTGGTTTATGGATTAGAAAAAAGACTACACATAGATTTCACCGTATCTTGGTTGAAGGGATAGAGAGAGCCTCAAATATAATTCAAAACCTTTTTTCTATTTACACCAAGACAATCCAATATATAATGTTTAAGTTCCTTTAGTTCTTGCTTTAGTGCTTAACACATTAACAAACATATTATAGATGACATTTGCTAAAAAAATCTTTAGAAAAAGAAAAACAAGATTATTACTAAGGTCATTATGCTTTAAGTTAATGATGTCTT
>BQNB010033849.1:0-52008 GCA_026074375.1 Tanacetum coccineum
TTTTTACTCTTTCATTTTTAGCTTATTAGTTTTATAGTTTTAGCTTATTGTTTAGTTAATGCTTATTGTAAAAGCTGAGTTTACAGCTTATTGGGGATAATGTAAGAGCTTATCATTAGTTGTATGAAGGAGATGTTTAGTGTTTAAAAAGTGCTTATTAACTTTTCGTATTTACTTTTATAAAGCTTATCGAAGCATAAGCTACTCTTTCTGAGCTTATTATCTGAGCTTATTTTCAGCTTATTTTCGATTAAAAGTTTTGATTAAATAAGCTCTTCACCAAGCTTAAATAATTCATAACTTGTAATCCTAAATAAGTTTCAATTATAAGCTTGTATAATAAGCTAAAGTCTAGCTTTTTTTGTTTTATAAGCTTGTAGCTCTTCATTTTGATCGATAAGCTTTATAATAGCTTATTCGTTAGGTTTGAGCTTATATCATTTAAGATATGATTTGTCTTGACTTGTTTCTGATTTTAGGAGTGCTTATTGTGCCAAAATGTGGCTTATTCGGTTTGGATGAATCAGTTTGGTATGAGCTAATATTGTTTGTGAAAATTATTTGTTAAGCTTGATTGTTTAGAAGGTTGCGAATAAGATCTAAAAGAGATTATTAGTTTAAACTAGTTTCATGTTATGTTTCATACTTGGAGTGCTTATTGTTTCAATTAGAGCTTATATAGTTTTAGATCTCGTCTAGCTTTTTTGTCTATTCGAATAAGCCGTGCGTGTGGTTGTTGTTATCATAGCTTATTTAGTTAGTGTGAGCCTATTATTAATAGCTTATTGTCTCATGGTTTTGCTTATTTAGTTTTTGGTGTTGCTTAATTATGTCTCGACAAGCAAAACAATTGTTGAATCTGGTTATATTCCATATTTCGTTTGGAACTTGTTTAAATTAGATATGTTTGGTTAATTTGGGCCACGTTTAGATCTTGGGCCTATTTTCTTATTCAGTTGGGCCACTATTGTTCTATAGGTTCACGTTTTGGTCATGGTTATATAATTGGGCCTATTGTTGCAATGGTGAGATATAAAACAGAAAATAATAATAATAATTTGAGCACTGTTTTGAATTGTTATTTGTTAACTGTTTGTTGTTTTATGGTTCGATTTTGGTACCGGTCTACTCATGAGGCGTAGAGCTTAAGGATTTAGTAAGCTAGAAAGAATTTGACTATTTTCTTTAGCTTATTAAATCGGATGGTTATCGTTTCATTGCGGCTCTTCAATTCGGTTCCATTTTCTATCATTTTTCAATTCATTAGTGTAGCTTAGTATAAAATATTTATCTTTGCTTTGTTGATTATTGTTAGCTTAAATAATATGCTTAGTGAGTATATTGTTATATATGCTTGTTAAGTGTTAAATTGTTTAGTGAATTAAGTGTGACTAATAAAAAAAGGGAAAATATTGATTAGTGATTTTTATATTACTTAGATTATGTGTTTTGATTATTCGAGCAGGCAAAAGCCCTAAGAATAATTAGGCATTAATTAAGTAATCGATATCTTAATAAAAGTTGTTTTCAATATAAGTTAACGTTGTGAGAAGATAATTTGTTAGAAAGATATTGATTCATCGATAAAAACTTAATTGTATATTTAATTCACACTTAAGGATCTAATCAATACACTTAGCAAGCATATTTTTTTTATTATATATCATTCTTCGTTTAATTGCTTGCTATTTGCTATCTGCTATCTAGTTTTTCTATAGTTTATTTTTAATAAATTTTTAGTTTAAAACAAAAAACAAAAATATTCGATATTCAAGCATCAAACAAAATACTTTCGTGGATTTCAAATTCATCTCTCGTCGGGACACGACATCCGGGAGATAAAATATTGTTTGTCCTCAAGCAATTTTTATATCAAATGGGATACTCTCTATACTATTACTATTTGATATTATATATTATATATATTTTACTCAAATCAGTTTTTGGCGTCGTTGCTAGGGAGAGGTGTACGATCTACACGTGGTGTTTGAAGTTAGTGCCTTGAAGATCTTTTCTCTTTTGAAAGTTTATTTTCGTACTCATAAAAATCTAAAAATCTAAAAATATTTTCTTTTTTTATTTTATTTTATTTTCTTTTATATAGAAATTTTAAAATACCAAAAAAATATTTTTTTGGCGTTTGATATGTTTCCACGATTTTAATTACAAGGCTATTTGATTAACTGATTTGGACCTAGTTCAGTGGTTTGATTGAGGTTTAAAGATGACATAGGGTTAAAATTTGGGGGAAGGAGTTATATTCAATTTTACATGCCTAATATATTTTACAAAAAGTAACTCAATGGTGAAAACTACTTCCATCATTCGTCCTTATTTAATATCCCTAACAACCGTTAACACTTAAATGTTAATATCCTTCTGCATCGCTTAGTCCCTTATTTCCAACTGTGATGTAAATGCCAATGTTAACTAGAAAATGTTTTCCCTTTAACGATTTTTCACGTATACACTTATCCTAGTAACAACATTCAGTCATAAACACCAAAGCAAAACAAACAACTTAATGCTAAACATCCTATACAAGATTCATAAATGACAACGACTATGGATTAGATTATGAATGTCAAGTGACCATGAAGTTGATTTGGTATCCCTTATTTAAGATTGAAGTGGGTTTCTAAGACGTCTACTTTATTTATCATGAGACTTCCTTCTATTTCTACCTATTTCTTTAATCCACCTCTACGATGATGACTTGCTTGAGCACGAAGGAATATGATTAAGACTTGGGTTATCTAGTTATAACTAATGTAAGGAGTTACATTGGAGTACTCACAGTGTATTGCTATCACTTTAAGGAGGAGTTTTAGTGTCTCAATGTCACATTGCAGATGCAGATGTGGTGGGTTTCAAGAGGTGTTTTACTTCTTAATACTTTTGATGTTAGTTATGGGTACTTAGTGTTGCTTCTACATTGTTCTTCAATAAAAAAATAGTGCAAGCTCTTAAGTAACAAACTTGGGGGATTGTACTTCAGTTTCAAATTTAGAATATCGGGTTTACTTCACCATGTGGTCATAATAGATAGCCGACAGAATACGAGAGTGGAAGTTGCCAGAGAGTTTAAAGGGTGAGATGTGAATAAACTTTTTCTCATGGGTTATTTGTGCTTATTAAACGGACAATGTCTTCACAGTCTAAGCAAAATTTTAAAAGTTCTTCAATTCATATTTCTCAAAGCTATGTGCTTATGACAAGAACTTTAGAGTATTTGAGGTACACGACATGATGCTTCAAGAGTTCGCAACATCATGGGGGGAATCGTGCCACCTTTGATGTTTTAGGTCAAACTTCCAAGGGGAAGTAGTGTATACTACTTTACTTAGTATTTTTTGTGTCAAGTGTTCTGCAAGCGTGAGAAGATTTGTTGCTAATCTCTTTCATGTTTCCCCGAACGGATATTCACCATGACCAAATGTCATGAAATAGTATAGAAACAGTAATATTTGGTGTGGTTGGCTTCTTCTTATACAAAATTCCGCTATGCACGTTAATGACAAAGATAGAAGATTGTTCAAACTACATCAAAGTTTCAGAATCTTCTCAAGATACGGATGTTAGTTTGGGGGGAAGCTGATTCAGAAACTTTGCCAAAAAGGAGTCTATGAAGAAAAGCTTTTAAAAACATGTTGCATGGATTGGGGGAAGTTAATCCAACTAACATATTACAATGTTCATGAACAGTAAAACGACTCTGATGATTCAAGCTAAGTACAAGTATAAGGGACTAGAAAACGCAGAAGACTTCTTCCCTTAGAAAACGCTTTGGAAGACTTTATTCTGTGTTATTGTTCTTGTTAGGAACATTTTA
Organism: Tanacetum coccineum; assembly: GCA_026074375.1. NCBI lineage: Eukaryota > Viridiplantae > Streptophyta > Magnoliopsida > Asterales > Asteraceae > Tanacetum > Tanacetum coccineum. Next base: position 3,833 of record BQNB010033849.1, read on the forward strand.
AGTAATTACGTATGTATACATATCAGGGGAAGATTGTTAGCCTTAAAATACTATGACTAACATAGAATTACATTAGTTACAATTGGCAAGGACCAACATGGACTAGGAATTGTTATGGTTGTAACTAGAATGTTTGTTTAGACTATATATATTCCCATCCTTACTTACAGGGATGCTGATGATAAACTTTGTTACTTTAAAGGTGTATGTTTTTCTCATATTTCTCTCTAGAAAACACATTACTTATTCCCATATCTTTCTCTCTCTTAAATAATATGGATACTTTTATTTCATCTCCCTGAACTCTGGCTTATCCTAGTTTGTGAATATTACATGTTGACAGAGCCAATCGTGATTGTGAATGGATTAGGAAATTCTTGAGAAAATAGCTGAATTTGAGAAGCTTGATGCTTTGTACAAAGAACCCTGGAGGTGAAAGGTTGTAAAATTTACCAGCAGTCTTAGCAAATAAGGGTAATATGGTTGAGATAAGTCAAGTGGATATGGAAATGCTAGGAAAGTCAAGAAGAGTAGTTCCTTGTGATTTACCTATTGTCAACTATGTACCACTGTCTTCATTCACAACCATTTTAAAGGAACAGAGACGACCATTACATAACTCGTGAATCTGTTTGTGCGATTGGATTTTAAGATGAAGTCATGATGAGTGAGCTCGAACTGCTTATATCTAAGTATCTCCAATCTCTTACAAAGATGAAGGCATATTATGTATCGTAATTTACATATGAAAAACTCGAGCCATTCATTAATACTCAATAATTGAATCCCTTACACGAAGAAAGCCAATCATCAAGCGTTGTTCAACCAAACTATGTAAGGTAAGGAGCGGTAAATGACATTCCTCGAGGGTGTTGTCTTTAGTTTCACAGTTTCCATACCCCGTAGCATACTTACTCCATATGATGTAAGTGATTCTTATCACTCACACATTGTTTTCAAGTGAGGGATGAACTCACATGTTGCTTAATAAATAGGGTGGACTTAAGCTCGTGACTCGAACAAAAACAAGTGCTCGTGGAAGGCACCCCATGCCTATCTTTTTACTTTTGTTTTTAATTTTATAGTATTTCATTTGGTTTTGTGTTTTCTTAACCCTTTTTACGGGTTGTTACAGCGAAGGGAAATACGAAGGAAAATTCGCGGACTCGTTCGAAGAGAATGTAGTGAAAAAGCGACAATGAGGAGATGCCAAGTTAGTAATCGGCGTAGCTGGTAACACTGGCTACGCGTAGCTGGCGTCACAATAAGTTATTAACCATTTACTTAACTATGGCGTAGCTTAACGCCGGCGTTCCTTCATGTGGAAAAAAATTTTCATAATTGATTTTGAATTTTCACAAAATTGTACTTTAGTAGTGAACTTTTGTGGGTATGTTCACGAGACTTATACTTTTCACTCGGGACTGAGTGGTTAAAAGGTTGTTGCATACGCTAATGCAACCCTCCACCCTGTGTTTCCTACTAAAGTGAGTTAGAATTATGTTTTTGTATTATTACTTTGTACATTTGTGGTATCTTTCTTTTATCTGGATTTATGCATTTGGTATTAGTTTTCTTGCAGCTATACAGGATGAAGCATGTGGAGTGATGCTTGGATGACACTTGGCTACAAAGACGGCATTTCAAATCCAGATTTGTTGGAATGCCAACAAAAAATGGTGATGTGAGCTGCCATGATTATGGATGTTGCTGATGTAGCACTACCTTAGCATGTGTCGGGACATGCAATATTCTGATCATACCGAGCAAATCCTAGGGGAGTATTTTGTTCTATTTCTAACCCTTCCTATTTTTAAATTATATTCTTTTGACCCAAGTGGGGGAAGGGATTAGAAATAAACGTCCACTTGATTTTTATTTGCCTTTATTTTTCTAGTTTTTATTGAAAAATATTTCATCTCTAAAATTTTGACATGTTTTTCGTTACTCAACTACTTTAAATTTTACTGAGCACACCTAACCTATATATTGTGTTGTGTGAGGATAAGCCTTTCCATTTTCTCCTATATACGTAAATTCCATAAAAATGAGTGATGTCGGTGGCTGTAGTAGACTTTAGAACTTGGTTTGTTATATCTTTTCGAGACCACCAAAATGAGCATTACACTAGTGTAATCGATGTAGTTGAATAAAAGGCAAATTTTAGGATTAAACCCAGTAGCCATCAATTCTATGTTATGTTTGTGTTTTATTTACTTTTCATCACTGGATTAGTCAATTTGTTAAACATTTTGTTGCATACTTTGTGCTGCAAGAACCCTAGTACAATCTTGTTGAGTCATTCTTTATGTTTAGTGTACCTCCTAATTAATGTTTGTTTCGTTACACCTTATCGCGCCTACCCTACCTGTTGTTTCTTTAGATTTCATCGTTGGAGAGGTTGTTGGTTTATTTTGGTTCCACTGGTAAAAGTCGCGGGGTTAGGATATAGGGTATTTGAAGATAGTCAGGTTTATAAGATAGTTAATCTCAAGTGGGGGATGCTCGTATATATATGTATCGTTATTGTAATTTATTGTATCCTTATCTTGCATAAAAATAGAATAAAGAGCATGCAAGAAAGTGTTTGTTAGTATTAGTTTATTTATAGCTGATGGTAGCTTATGAATCATCTTATATGTCGCTTAGTATAGTGGTAGTATTCCTGGCTTGTCTAGCTGGCGATGTCTTGACATATCCGTTTTGATGTATGCAAACAGGTAAGCACTTATAAACCTGTCTCATTTTTCTCTCATTTCATTTAAGTTTATATTTGGTACATAAGGGATTGTATCTCAGATGGGGGGAAGGAGATAGAAATGAGAGAGGGATTTTACAGTATTGGGTTAGATTATGTGCTATTTTGCCCAAATTTTTAAAAAAAATAACTACATGTTATGGAGATTATGAGGCATTACACTACATTTCATACGCATTAACTCGTGTATTATTGAAGACCCCTTGACTCTTGACCCTTAGATTTTGCTTATGGGATTGAATGCGACTGGTGACGCCTTGATTGTGGACTTAGGAAACTATTTGTTTGTTATTTTTCATTTTACACCAAATAAATGTTTCCCATGTCTTATATCCTACCCTTAATCATTCTTAATCCTAACCTTTAGCTTACTCGAGTTAAGGATTTGAGCAATCACATGTGTCTCGTTTATGGATTTACACGAGCATTTGTGGGTTTGTCGCTTTTTCTAAAGTATTGGTATTGATAATGATTAAATGACTCACCATGTTAGCCTATAGTGCTCTGTGTCAACCATTCGCCTTTTTTGATAGTTGATCTAGACTCTAGTGGTGGAGATTAGTATCTTTGCCAAGCATATGATAGAATACTCTGGTAAGGAATGAGCCATTGAGTGGATCATACAATTAATAATAACATAGATTAAGTAAGTGTTATGAGTGTGATTCGTTTTTCCTTTCGTGAGGTGCTCGGTTTAGAATTTTCTAGCTTAAGTGATTTAGTAAATTCATATTTTTTGGTTTTAACACGGGAGATATCTTTTTGAGAATTATTTAAAAGGTCTACTTGAGGTAAGTCAGAAGTCAAGTAGCGGGGTTTTTGAGAAACATCAAATAGTTCATATTTTCTATTAAATTCTCCACGTTTATTGCATTTGTTTTATATTATTATTATCGGAATCTGCGTACTTATTTTGTTATATTACATGTTCGGGTTAAATTAAGGATTGGAACAGATAAATATAGGAAAATGGTAAATTGGATCAAACAATAAGAAAAACACATTTAGGTTAATAAACACGCTAGCTGGCGTTGTGGCTATGGCCTTTAGTTAATAATTGTATGGAAAAGGGCAGTTACAGTTTAAGAGAGACTGTAAGGCGTTAGTTGATCGTTGGGGGATAAAGTGTAGCGTTTTATGTGGTAAAAGATGGAAGAACGTTGGCGCGTTTGGACAAAACTTACGACGGTAGTTGCAAATTGACTGTATTGGCATGAGATTGTGTTGGGGTAGCATTAAATTTAGGGACTAGATGTGTGCAAAATCTCATGATCTTTACTTAAAATTACAAGACTAAGGTATAAATTACAGAAACTATGGGAACTACATGTGCGCAAATATTATAAGTTTTATGGATCAGCTATTTATGACTTGAATACATTGAAAACTATAAGATGTGCTTTTGTAATAAGCTTTGGAATAATAAGGCACAAAGGACCATGATATGAAAACTTTAATGAATCTCAGGGGCTTAAAGCCTGTCATATTATTTAATAGGTTTCATCATCAATCAAATTGTTGCAAATATATTCATTTCAGCGTAGTTATAAAACTACGCGTAGCTTTTTATCGTCGTGCGTTGGTAATATATCAGCACCTACGGTGTAGCTATTTTAACTATGACGTAGTTCATCACTTTCAACTACGCCGTAGTTGATTCGAAGCCTATAAATAGAGGCTGAATTCTGCATATTTCATCATCCTTCTTCCTCCCATCTCAGGGGACGACTAGGGCACCATCCCAAGGCATTTTCCAGCACTCGTTAATCACTTTTTAAGGTTGAATTCAGTCCCGAATGTCATCATTATTAGCTTAACATCAAGTAAATTGTATCAAACATTATGTTTAATTCGATCAATGATTTATTAATATTTGTTCATGTACTTTACAACATGATTGGATAAACATATTTGTGTTAGCCTTGTTATGATTTTATTAATGTTTTGATTCTTATTTCATGTTTAGTTATCGTTTGAATGGATATCTTATTTTACTGTTGTTTGATTCTCGTGTTTTGGTAGTGTTGAGGCTAGTGTAGATCCCTGTAGCTATAAACTAGGCTTGCACAATTGAAATATAGTCTATTTGGATACTAAGAATAGGTTAGAATATGTTCTTAGTGTAGGGGTTGCCATATCACTGCATGCATTAGATTAGGTACTTGTAAAGCACGGGAAATCCTTTTAGGAGGGTTTAGTTTCAATTGTTATTCTTTTTTTTTTCAGACAGGTCTTTAGGATAGTTGGGGTTTAATGGATACAAAACTAGATTCTCGATTCCGTGATCACAGGGATTGAGATAGTGGAATGTATAAGCAGGTTACGATGCCTTATCGAGCCCTGGCTGTATAGAATCAGCATAAAACAGTCATTAGACTTGTACTTGAATGGATTATTTTCATTGATAGGGATTAACCAGGTAGCACGAGTTCTCCATTGATTAGTAAAACCCTTTTAATTTGTTATTTTTTTGCTTGCATTTTAATATCAAAATAGCTTTAAACGTGACCAAACCTTTAAACTCAGATTTAACGCCCATTAGCTCTTGGGAACGACCTCGGATTTACCAATCCTACACTACACATTACAGGGGTTCTTGCACGTAGTGCTTTATTACATAGGTTGTCGATTTTTATTAAATTTAAACTTGTTAATTAGTTTTAAAACAAATTTATAGCATCACACTGGCTAATAAGTAGGAAACAACCAATTGCATTCATCTAATTTGGGTATGAAACACTTGTAACATAACTGCTTGCATTTAACTATAAGTACCAAAAGGAAGCAATAATGTTTAGGCAATTACCAAATACATAAATAAAGTCTTAAGGAAGATTTCAAACATCTAATACATACATAAATTCATTCTATAATACCTAAAGAAACATCACTTTAGCCTTCAATCCATAATTTTTTTTACCACTATCTTTAATAGGTGAGACGCTTTTAACAGATGAGTTGGTCATTTTCACTAGTGAGAACCATTTAATAGTATGCTTGGTCATTTTAACCTGAGATGTAGCCTATGAAGGTCCTTAAGATGAATTTGTAGCAATCTGAGGTGTATGCTGAGATGGTCTTTGAGATGCAGCAACTTGAGGTGTTACTTGAGATGGTATTTGATATGTAGTAGTCTTAGGTGTACTCTGGTTTGGTCTCTTAAAAGCATTTACAGCAACTTGTGAAGCAAATTGGAAACCTATGGTTGACTGTGATGGTCTCTCACTTGCAGCTATAGAAGGCTTCTTACTTGTAGCATATTGGGAACCTATGGTTGCCTCTGCTACTTTCACCATTTGTAATGTTGGGTGTGGGATATGAAAAAGTGGATCAAATTCATTGTCTATGGTAACATGGTCATGTCCTAAGTGATGAGGTGTCATTTTATACACTTTTTCAGGGTCATTTAACCCCCTAAATCATGCAAATATGCCCGATTATGTGCCTTAATCATTTGTTTTTAGGTTTTAGCACTTGGTGGACATTTGGAGGTAATTCACAGTGCGTGGGCTCATTTGGAGAAGAAAACGTAATAGATAGGACCACACCAAAATTCTTAAAGAATTGATGTCACAGGACGTGGAGACGGCCGTCGAAATCATAGCGAGGCCGTGTGATCTTTCTAGTGACCGCGTCGAGGATTTGACGACGGCGTCAGGACGCAACCGACTTAAATCAGTTCTAGAAGATTCGACATGGTGACGGCGTCGCGACCATTACTTGACGCTGTCATATCGTTTTTCCTATAAATTCAAAACCGATTTTAGGGTTTTAAGTGTGTAACTTTGTATACCTTTTGGGAGACAAACCCTAATCATTCTAGAAGCTTTTAGGCCTATTATAACTGACATTAATCCATGTTTTAATCAAGTAAGATTGTTTATCATTAATCATTCAATATGTCTATGTGTTGTTTGATTGATTTATGCTCTTTCTTTCTTTATAACATGCTTGGCTAAACGCTCCTTTGTATTTATTTATGATTGCATGAAACTTATATGTAGATAATCTTTTAATGTTTCTGGGATTCTTGTGATGGATGGGCGTTAAGGCTTTAGGAAAATAGCCATAAGTTATTAAATGGCATAGACGTCTAGGAACTGGAGTGTGTAGAAAGGATACATCCGGTAGCGTTTCTATAATACCTTACCCCTTATTTGGTGTATCCCTCTAAGATATTTCATTTAGCATTTAATACTATTTAGGGGAATTGTATAGTCTTTATACTACCTTATATGTGTTGCCTTAACTAAATATTAAATAGACGGCAGGGTTGTGTAATTCGTTCATGATGGGAAATTACTTACACAGTTCATACAGCGTGACAAAGCAAGCTAGGATAGGATGAGCAATCTAAGGAGTAGTACATGATTAAGTAAATACATCTTTTTATCATAAAGTTATTACCAGTAGATTAGTTTATATTTAGTTTGTTAATCAAACCAACATCTCAAACCAATGATTTTTACTGCTTTCTATAAAATAAAAATACAAAAGAGAATTCTCTAATACCACTGTAGACTTGTGTTTCTGTTCGAGCTTCCCAAAGACTTATTCATAGAGAACTGATAACAACCCCTGGGTCTTACTTTATATACTACAACGATTAGGTATGTGCTAGGGAGTTGTAAAACTTGTGTTGAAGTCTTTACGATTAACTTATTAATCAAGTTTTAGCGCCGCTGCGTGGGGAATAGTTAGGTTTCGACCATTGTTTAACTTAGGTCAACTCGCTTTGCAGAAAACACACATATAATTTTCTTCTTTTCCTATCTTTTATTTCGGGACGCATCTAAAACAAAATAAAACATATCATTTTCCAACTCTAATTCAAGAACATTAAGAGCTTAATGTTGCGGGTTAATTCTAAGAGTCGCGCTGGGTCATAAAAATCAATGTTTGGTTGTGGTTTCGTGTTATTCTCATCTTCAAAACCCTCTTTTGTAAGTCATTTTATTTCACTAATTCTTGTAATTTTGAATGTCTAATGTGCATTAGATGTTAGTTGTCGGTGCGTTTTCTAATAATCATGAAGAGAAAATCTACGAAACACTAAATATGGGTGCGTTTAGTCGAGCTAGAAAGAAAGAGAGATAAACTAGGATTTGTCATTTTAATATAGGTGGTTGTGTTGGTTAAAAAAACATTATTAATAATAATGTTTTATCAGCTTATTTTGGCTTATTTAATAAGCTTTGTATAGCGTGTTTTGTTATGTTGCGTCGACACTAAAGGAAAAAAATGAAAAATGGTTTTAGTAAATTTTACCCCTCTTTGTTATTTTTTTTGTTAGCTTATTTTTATAGCTTATCTTGGTAACTAAAAGTACTCGTAGCTTTTCGCGTATTTTTAAGCACTATTCGGCTGTATTTTTTGCTTTACTATGTTCGGCAAATAAGGACAAATATGTCACGGCTTATTGTGCTCTTGTGTGTCCTTGACTCTATTTTGTGGTTTTGGTTTTGCTATTTCGATATTAGAAGTGTTATTCTTATTTTATAACTTATTGTACGTACTTTTTGGGTTAATATATCTTTTGGTAGTGTTTGTTTTTTCTTCGGCTTATACAACCACGACCAACTCAGGCCCAATAAGCTTCGGCTTATTTTTTGGGATTTTTGTTCGGCTTTTTTGAACTTATTGATCGTGTTTATCTAGTCGGGAAAATATCGGTTAAAAAGAGTTTATTAGCTAGTTGTGGTCTTTGGGTTGGATTGTCCATAATGGTAGTTAAGCGCGCGACTATGGCTTATTTTGTTGATTTATATTTTGCTTTTTGCGACTTTGTTTTTTTTGTTTTATTGTTAGTATTGAATTTTACTTAATTGAGCTAACTAGTAAAACTTCTTTTTGGGCTCTTATTATAGATAAATACTAAAACTAAAGATTTTAATCTAATATTGGGTCGTTAAGGCCCAATAGTGAAAAATAGTGAACTAAGAGTTTAAAACGGATTTTGTATACTTATATCTATAGAAGTCAATTAGTTAAAATAGTCGTTTTGGAAACGTGGTTGGTAAAATTTGGTCGAAAACGTTGAATTTTGGGGGGGGGGAGCATTTTGCGATTGAATCTATTTGGGGTAAGTGTGAAAATAAGATTTAAAGGCTGTGAAGTCTTATAAACGAGTGGGTCATGCTGAAAAATTCATAAAAATATTTTATACTTATAATTTTTTTACTAATACATATTTTTTAGATATCAGACAAAAGATGAATAATTAAAATATTACTATTTTTAATAAATCGACTAAAAGACGAAAATTATATTTTATAATTTTATAATTTATTAAATTCTGCTAATGTTTTAGGTAATTTAAAAGTGTCATTTTTATAATCAATACATTAAAATTGGTAAACTTGTGCTATACCGGGTAAATTACGGAAACATTTTTTTAATATCTTTTATTTTTGTCTTGTTATCTATTACTTGTCTATTTTCTTATATAGTATAGTATTATAAAATCTAACATACATACTTTGACATTGTCTTTCTCTGAGTCTAAATCGACAACATACAAACACTACGACTAAAAGCAGTAATACGGAAACTAAACTGTGTCCCAAACTCTATGCATCAATATAAATACAATTTTCCAAATATAATTCTAAGTCAAACAAATTGCTAGGTCGTGTTAGGAAGCCATCGTACGCCGTTGTTTGACTATCACACTATCAGCTACTTATCACTTTATTTAAAGGTGAGTTCTTGTAGCCCCACTTTTCAAACTCTTTTCCGTTGGAGAAAAATGATACTCAAAATCTATTTCAACTATTTTTACTACTATACAAAATCTCTTATTTATTTTTGGACAATGCTATGTGCCTATGATTGCGTGTATGAATGCTATGTGAACACTATGTGAATACTATGCGAATACTATGAGATCAATCTATGCGAAGTTCCAATGTGAATTTCTGCCACACACTATTTAGCCGATTGTGTAGCTCAAGCTGGTAGGCGATAGGTTCGGAGGACTATAAGTGCGCGGGATTCTATTAAGTTGATTATGGGTTGGGATACCCTGGTATGATATGTTGATGTGTTGTGATCTAAATACTATTGTATGCATTCTGCTTTCATACTACACTATTGTCCACACTCTTATATTATAGCACAACAACTGGGTTTACTTCTAAACCTACGAGCTCACCAACTTTATGTTGACCTTTTCGAGTATCATTTTCAGGTGTGATCGACATTGTTATCAGATCGGTATATGAAAATCAAAGACCCCTACTACCAGGACGTTTTCTAAAGACAAGGGTTTTTAACTAATTAAGGTTGAAATTCCTAAATGTTTGTAATCTAAAATTTCATGTCACAAGTTGGTATATTTTGTATCTTGTGCGATGTTAATCTTACGTCGACATTTCGTGTTTCCGCTATCGAGCAGGGTGTGACAGATTGATATCCAAAGCCATGGTTTATAGAGAATGCTGTTTTTTTCAAAAATTTAAACGCAACTAAACAACGTAAAACTTTTTACAAAACCTAGAACATGACGAAGTTGGCTGCTGAACATTTCATAGTTTTTCCTATATTATGCATAAGCATGATCAAGTTTGCCATAATTCACGAAGGACCATGAAATGATGGGGGTAGTTTTCTGAAGTTATGTTAGAGGGGGGGGGGAAATGAAATCCTAAGATCACCTGAAAATCACCTCGACCTTATGTGTACTTACCTGTTTTATGTGTTATGTTGTTGTCCTATGACTGTCTTATTGCTTTGTATTACTTGAATCATCATTATTTTCTATTAACTTACTATTGTTAATTGCATACATGAGCCTGATTGCTTATTCCTATTTCTATTGCCAATGCTTACCTTCAAGCAATACTACAATGTTGGCTTACTACTATATAATCTCTATCGCTGGATATTTAGTAACCCCCTAAAAGTTGCCCTTATGACACTTCTCAATACTATATGTCACCATGCATACTCGTCTTTCGCTATGCTAGCTCCCTATATACAGCAGGGATCCTATACTGCTATTTTCTATTTTTAATACTATACTAATCACTATTTCGAATACGTCCCAACATTTAGTTGTCGGCTGGCCAACGCTAAATACATTATTTTGGATATATTATCTTGGTTATACTATTGAGATACACTATTTTGAAAACACTATTTTGAAATATTTTCTTCATATACTAATTTGGGTACACAACTACTCAGTTGTTGCCCTATTCTATCACGTCACGGTTATCACATGCCATGTCTCACATATTATCACTTGTTAGGAGAGTCTGAATTACACCGCATCTAACGACGAATTAGATTTCATCCTTAGTCGCACTATGAACAACTCATTGACATTGTGTAGTCGCAACTAGTGGTCTTGTCATACAATTTGGACCTTGGAGATTACAAATAAAACAATAGGATTTATGAGAAAGTGATTCCATCAGGATGTGTTCTCTCGCCCGCGCTGAGTAACTGTAAGTACCGCCTAGGCTTGTGTTCCGGAGATGGTACCAATATAGATGACTCGAAGTCTTTTAGTCAAAATTTCTATCAATTACAAAAAAAATAATAAACAAAAAACCTTTTCTTACAATCCTTTCGAAGTAATAAATTTTGATTTCTATGATTGCTAGTTTTAAAGCTATACCGTTCAAAACTTATGTTTAAACGTCAATATTCTTGAAAGTCAAAAAATAGAACACATACGAAAAATTACGTATGATACATAATTTTTATAGAATCTTTTTCACATGAGTTATTTATTTTAAAGAAATCTTCAAACAATGTTACTTCCAAACCACATTTACGGTAAAATTTTATTTTGTTTTACTTAGATAAAAGTCGTTAACAATTTTAACTGCTTCGGGAAGGTCAGTACTAATATCTATGCCATACTCGGCATTAAATGAATAACGAACTCTGATTATCAATAAAATTTCGATACGTTAATTCATTAACACCAGATTTGCCTTAGAACTTTATTTATAGATCATCATTTGCAATTTCATACGCCAAATACAGTTTCTCCTGGATGTCTCACATTAAGGACGGTTTTTGATGTCTTTATATCAAACTATGAGATTTTTAGGCAATGTTCAATCTTCATTATTCAAATCTACTGTACCTACCTTCTTTTTGGTTATACTCGACATCAACAAATAGCTTATCTTCTTAGACGATAAGGAGTCCTTGTCGCGGACCTCTGTAACCTCACTCACGCTACTCGACTTAATAGGAGAACCTTCTTACCAAATGTAATAAGACTCTTGTGGTCTGTACAGCTAAGACTTTGTGTACCATACAAATATCACTTCCATAACTTAGATTCAGATACGACTTCAAGACCCATATGAATGTGATAATTCCTTCACAAGTCCTTCTATTCCATTTAAAGCACTCATATATATATTCAATGTTGGGAGCTTTATTCTTACCTTAAATCTTCATATACGGAGATTGTTCCTCCATTTGGAGGTACAACCCAAATAATCTTACTATCCCATGTAGTTCTTACCTCGATATTTGGCCAACGATTCCCTTGTTCAATAATTTCTTCAGTAACAAATTGTACTCGATCCCATAGCCTAGCACTCTTAATGCAAAGGACAAGCCTCTTTACTCTTAATATGTTTACATTTGTGTTTTGATATTTTGTGATGTAAAGGATAAAGTTATCTTGTTGGAATTATATTTTAAGTTGATAAGACAAAACACGAATGAAACAAGATGGAAACATGAAGGACCAAAGTTGTAGTCAAAGAATACTACAAAAGATAAGAATTGAAAGATTTGGTCAAGATAAGATTGATAACTGTTTGATTTTTTCTTTATTTAGTTTCCATGTAATTGTTTGGACTCCTTATACTATAAAAGGAGGTCTAAGGTAAATAGTTTTTGGTATCCATCATAGTTAGATCTCTCCAATGAGAGTCTAATAGTTAGCTTATTAGTTTATGTAATAGTTCATAGTCGACTGATTAAAGTTGAATAGTATATAGTTTATGAATAAAAACCTTGTTCATAACATTGTTGTTCTTAATTGTTATTCCGCTGCGTGATCAATGTTATGATATTAGATAGGCAAACGATCTATGAAGCCTACAATTTAGGTTTTGTACATATTGTATCAGAGGATGGTGCTTCTTGATATCTAGGGTTTATACAAGGTTTGTGTGTTGTTTTTATGAAGAAAAGATGTTCGTATTAGTTTTCGGTGAAGTGGGAATTGGTGAACTAGGTTTTCACAAACCTAATTCAGTAAGTAGAATCGTTTTGTTTTTCATATTTGTTGCTGTGAATGTGAAGTTCTCATTATGGCGTTCATGGATTATGGTGTAGGTTGGGGGTCGCGTGGATGTGGTTGATGATTAAACGGCGAGAAAGGAGAAGAGATATGAGACAGGATGCTGGGGATTGAAGGGATAGTAATGTGTATGATGTTTGACGATAAAAGAGCATGTTTTTATTATGTGTTTTTACATCAGATAAAGGATGATATGATGTTTTTATGGAAACAGTTATGGGGATAGTGGACTTAGGAATGAATTAGGGGAATGTGATTAAAACCTAATTGTTAGGGTTTATGGAGTATGTGGATTTGGTGTGCGAATATTTAGGATTTGCTAAAATGGAATTGTCGATTGTTTCCCTTAATACTTTGTGGAGGTTTAAGAGGCAGATTTGGTATGTTTTTTAAAGTCCTAACTTGTTGGTATATATGGATCCTTATTGATAGGGATTATTTTGTTTCCATATATATTTGGATGTGATGTTGATTAGAGCAGACTTGGATTGATTAATACTGCTTGTATGTGTGGTTATATACTGACTGTTTGAGTTAATACTGGTAGTTGTTGAGTTAATTCTGCTCGCAAGGTTCTAATTTATGGTCAATGTTTTATATTGGTCGCTTCGTGGATTAATATGCTAATTCTGGGTTAATTCTGCTAGTGTTAAGCGACGTCAGTAAACGATTTTGTGTCACTAAAGGGTATGGAAGGAAGGAGCATGGCCTTCTGTGACAGTTTTGCAACAGATATGTGACAAGTTAGTGACAGCTTTGGGAAGAATAAGTGTTGCTATTTGTTTGAATGTTATTCTGCTAGATACTCAGTTAAGGAGCTGTATAGGTTATTGTTAATTCTGCTAGCTTTGTATGGGATATGGGACAACACGGAGTGTTTGGGATCTCATACAATGATGAAATTGTGCTCGTTTTGGGTTATTTGAAGAAAATTGGTATTGCCTCTATTGGATGTTGTAGATGGGTTTCCAAGGTGCGTGTTTATTATATCTTAAAGATTGTTTTGCGGCTATGACTTTTAAAAGATAACTTGTTTGTGTTAATTGTTGGAGACGAAGACTGGATGAATTAGCATGTGTACGGATTACTTATGTGCATATACATACATTTGCGCTATCACTTTTAGGAGTTACGTGTTGTGATTTGTTGGTCTCATTTTATAGGATAAATGAGGATTTTGTCGAAGAGATTGGATCTACTTATATTTTGTTTGGTATAAGTTTGTGTCATATGTATTGTGCAACGATATATGACACATGTTTGGAATTCTATATTTCAACTATATGGGTTATTACTCAACCACCCTTTTTTCTTCATCAATCAATTACCCTTGGTGCCTTCTGAGTTCGAGATTAGAGATGGGTTAGCTTACTTTCAGGGGAAGCTTTTTGTGTAACCTGTTTAACCATTCTACATGTTACACTGGAGGGAAGTGTTCACAAGTTTGCTTAACTCTACGGAAGTCCCTATTTGATGTGACTAAAGGGAAGGAAGCTTTGCTATGGCGCTTGATGACTTCTTGGTGGTATAGCATGAATTAAGGGGCAAGTTTCTTCGATTATACAACTTCAGGTGAAGTTTGTACTTATTGGTTTTGTCATTATAACTAGGGGAAGATTGTTGTGAATTATATTTTTGAGATGATAAGATAAAACACGAATGAAACAAGATGAAAATGAAGGAACAAAGTTGTAGGGCCAAAAAATACTACAAAGATAAAGAATTGAAAGATTTGGTCAAAAGATAATGATATGATTAACTCGATTGATTTTATCATTATTATCAATTATTTGTTTCCATGTAAACTTGATCCTTATACTATAAAAGGAGGGCTAAGGTAAATAGTTTTGGTATCCATCATAGTTAGATCTCTCGCCAATGAGAGTCTAATAGTTAGTTATTAGTTTGTAATAGTTCATAAGTGATGATTATAAGTCGAATAGTATATAGTGTATGAATAAAAACTTGTTCATAACATTGTTGTTCTTAATTGTTATTCTGCTGCCGTGTCTATGTTATGATAACCTAGGATGGCAAAACGATCTATATGCTACAAATAGTTTTTTACAGTATCCATTACATATTCCGCAACTAGCTACTCTTCGTTTCATGGACTTACACGTGGTACTAAGAGAGGTCGCACAAAAACACCCTTTTAGCACCGACGTCAAACAAAGCGGTTTTTATATTCTTTACGTGATCTTTTGACTTTTTTGAAGAATCATATCGACCTTGTGCGTCTATAAAAAAACCACAATTCCATAAAATTAGCTATGTGTACATCCTCAAGCAGCGGGACCTAATCGCGTCGCACTAGTTACAAGGAGTTATGACAATCTACACGACTAATACCTTTTTCGTGCAAGCTCTCCATTTTGGATTTGATAGAGATCGTATAGAGAACGTCTAATCACCTCTCACCGATGTTTACATGATATTATCACATGAAAACCTCCTCCATCATCTTTTACCAATTTTCCTTGCAAAACTCACTTGCCTTCTCGACTTTTCCTAAATTTCTGTTGCTAATTTCATCGATCTATGACATAGATACCCATTCGTTTGTTGTGAGCGAACCTAGAATTGACCAGACTTTTCAAAGCGTTAAGATTGTAATAACGACTTGATGTTTAGCTTAATTTCATGACAGTTCTTGTTTGATTGAGTTGTGGAGTTAAGTTGGATTCAAAGTTGTTACTTAGCTTAAGGTTTATGACAATTTTGTTCAATGTGACTAGCTTGCCTCGTGAATTAAGCATTGTGATTTACCTTAGCGTTGGGACACATCTTTACGCTTGTAGGATAAGTTTGGATTAAATCACCATGATTTTAATCTTCTAGTAATATTGATACATGCACATAAGCTATGACCACAACACTAAATTCTGATGTGACTCCTAATTCTCTCGTGAAGAAATTAACCTCCATGGAATTCTACGTACAAACATTAGTCTTTTACAATGAGAAAGGATGAAAATGGTTGATTCTAAGGTAAGTAGACTTGGTCGTTACACTGGACTAGCAGTTTCGTTAGCGAAATTGTTCACCTTGACCTACGAACACCCTCTGGATTTTAGTGATTGACATACGACGAACCCTAAGTAAGTTTAGATTTGATGATTAACTAGTTCTCACCCATAAGAAGTCAGTTTGATGGTTGACTTCATGTTATGGAAGAAACAAACAGAACTCTCGTTAGAAAGTTAAGCAACTTAGACGAGATAAGATCTTGATTTCAAACATTAGAGAGAACTTAAGGCAAGGACTTAAACTAGAATTTATACTAGAACAAACAGAAAGACGGACAACTGAAAACGTTAGGAAATTCGGACAAAAGTTCCTGATGAAACATTTGTTACCCTTGGAAAACATCCGAGTCAACGATCAGACTAAAACCATGCTAGGAAAACCACTAGGAACTCGATATCGTGCCTAGTACCCTTTCCTATCCTCCTACATCATATCATCTGATAATTCGTCAACAACAATCACCAAACCTACAAACTGTTTAGATTAAAGGAAAACTAGCGCCTAGGTTTGTTGGACCTTTGAATCACTGAGAGAATCAGACAAATAGCCTATTGATTAAGACTACCACAAGAACTTAAGTAGTAATATGACACGTTTCCTTTGTAATACCTCAAGAAAGGATTGGCTGACCAACCCTACAAGTACTTTAGGGGAAAATCAAAATTATGTAGTGATTGTGTCGTTGTTTTGGTGTACTATTTATAAGATTCAAGTTTTTAGTTAATATTTGCCGACTTAACCAAAAACAAACTCTTAAGGGTAGTGTACCCGGTGGTGGGTAGATTCGTAGTAAGTGGGTGTCGAACACTTGAAGCGAGGTTAAATTCTCCTATTTATTTATATTTTGGTTATTAATCTAATTTAATTCTATCTAGCCAACTATGTTAATTATGTTAGTTTAATCTATTCTAACAGATAAAGGGGTTTTCATCCTGAGAGACTGGCGGGTTTGGTTGGCTGATATAATCATTCAAGAGAACTACTTTAACCCGCAAGCAATATGTAGAAGATAAAAGACTCGGTCAAGACCTTATGATAGAAATGTATTGCATCATTATCGATTAGAAGATTGGTTTATTTATTCAGTGCATGATTTATTATTCTCGAAGAGGCTATCATTCTTAGACTTAGGGACTTCATCCTAAGACTAGGATCACATTATTATGTTCACAATTAAAGAATCGCATTAATAGCATCCTTATATATTGATTTCTAATTAATTAGAGGATGACACCGTGTATGTTCAAAGAACCTAGTCATTAGTGGATTTACCCATTACTGCTTAATGGTAATTTAGTAGGTGGTTAAGTCCACAATCTCCAATACTATACTAATGATCAGAGAAATTATTAGTTTAGTACTAAGCATTACTTCTATGTAAACCAGTC
Organism: Tanacetum coccineum; assembly: GCA_026074375.1. NCBI lineage: Eukaryota > Viridiplantae > Streptophyta > Magnoliopsida > Asterales > Asteraceae > Tanacetum > Tanacetum coccineum. Next base: position 21,288 of record BQNB010033849.1, read on the forward strand.
TCTAATAGGCACGATTAGTAATTAGCATCTCTGTCTCTAGTAGGCGGATGGGTACCCGCTGCGATATAGTTTAGGCGGGGATTAAATCGGGATTATATCGGATGGATACTTATTTATTGTGTGTGTGTTATTGAAAATATATGCCTATGTTCCTGATTTAGCGATTTTGTCTGTTTGGCGATAATCCCCTATGTGGCCGATTTCTATCAGTAACCGAGTTTGCCGATATAGCCGATTTTTGTCCGATTAGACCGATTTAGCTGATTTTTATCCGATTAATCGTATGTTAACCGATTTTTGACCAAAATGATTAATAAGGCCACGCTCTCTCATCTCATCAGGGGTTAATCCGCAAGCGGGAGGGTCTTGAGTGTAGCGATTATCGGCGCTAGGCCATTTTTGCAACACTGTTTATTAGTGTCCTATTTAGTTCCCCTAAACGATTACTATATGAGAGAGCTATCCCAGATTGTGTGTGTACGCCAAACAACCGATGTTTCGTGCTTTTAAATATGTGGTCAAGAACCAGTGAATGATAGGTCGCATACTTAAGCACGTAAACAAGTATCATGTGATAAACATAATCAATAATCTCCATGATAAATTAAGAAATCGAAATATAAACAAACAAACATTCAGTTTCTTTTAATCATGGTATACCGAAGTTTTAGCTTAAACACATAATTATAACATGATGTAATTGTTTTTAGCCCGGGTAAATCTAACCGAGTTAACGATGATACAAGAAACTGACGATTACAAAAGTTAAGAAATTACACTGTTGTCTTTTATGGATTGGAATGGTTGCAGATCACTTCTGCTTCTTTGTTTCTCTAAAAATCGTCTGTTTGTGGTTTAGTATCGAGAATATGATTCTAGCACACTTATAACTATTTTGAATTTTGTTTTATAGGGTCTGGATTATGTCGCGAGTGTGCGGCGGTTATGGCGCAATGTATTGAGAGTTACGAGTATTGGGTTGTCTTGAGGAGTAGGTGAGGCACGTTTGCTCTTGATCCAGATAGCTTTGTTTATTCTGCTTTGATAGCGCTGCTTGAAGTACGGTGTAGTTGCCGTGTTCGATGGATGCGGGTATTGTTGACTTATTCCTTTGTGTCTTTGTGAGGCAGGCACGTTTCGCAGTAGCTTTCTTGATGGATAGGCATATTGGTTGTAAAATAGTAATTCTTCAAACTAATCTTCGTTTAAGGTTCCAGAATGAGCGCTTTGTATATTCACCAAGTACTCCGTTAATTAATGTAATTTAAATTAATTGATTAAGTAACCAATTCTTTGCTAATAAATTTTACAGATATGGGTTGATTACATTGGATAAATGATGCTATAAAATAGTGTTATTTGATGTCACAAATATCCCCCAAATTGTAATCCTACTTTTCCTCAAGAGCATTTAGAATGTTTATGATACAATTGGATCCCTAAGGGCTTTTTTCCGTCTATAACATTTATTTGAATTATTAAAGTACACAACCAAAATCTCACGAAAATAGGAAGATGAATACAATTAAATCATCTCAACTAATCTATGTGGGTAAATGTAACTAATTCGCTTAATTGCTCGGTCGTGAGAGTATTCTATCTAAGCTTGGCAAATGATACTCACATCTCTACGCTAAAGTAAGGTGTAACAAGTTATAAAGGTAATATGGGTTTGTCTGATAAGGATTAGGGTTTATTACTCATAACTAATTTTTACGATTCCTATATTCCAGGTGGGCAAAAAAAGACCAAACTTAGAAATCCGTATATGGACGAGATAGACACATGTGACGGCTTTCCACCTCGAATAAGCTAAAGAGTAGGATTAGTAGTGTATATGTAGGGTTGGATCTTCTACTTTTCACATAGTAATAAACAGACAGAGTGAACAATGCATACATGCCGTAACGACGGAACGCTCGCTCATGCATGCGCGTTCACATTCACTATTCGGTAAAAACCAATGGTTATTGATTAGGAAATGGAAATAAATTGTTGTTAAATACTAAATACGAATACAAATATGATTAGTCTTAAACTACACAGTTACTAGACACTTTTTCCGATCCTATTAACACTGATAAGACTACAATATTACACATCTTGATATTGATCAAAAAAAAAAACTAGTTGCGTTCCCGTAACGGTCAACTTCAATCATTACCATTCTTTATCCATACTTTACAGGTAAGTGTCGATATATTCTCACTTTATCAATTACTATACATCGTCGATTTATATCAAAGAATAATAGATCCTTCGTAATTCCTTTGGTAGCGAAAGCGATTTCATCCCAACCCTACTCTTCCTCTCTCCCCAATTTCGTTGGGTTTTTCTAATTTTTTGATTTTTTTTGCTTCTAGAGTATTACGAAAATCAGAGTAGTTTCACTCATCTTCACGATTATCAATAATTTGGATAATTCTTTGATAACTTCCTTTGTTTCTTCGAGTACCATTAATTGTGATGGTAGTAAAAATCATTTGGACGTGGGTTTTTGTTTTTGACTTATAATTTATAATTTCCAATTGCAATGTGCAAATTCCGCGCACAAGTACAAACGATAGAAAATTTTGAATGTGTAATGTGTTTATCTTTGGTTACGTGGAGATCTCGAATTTGCCAATTTCAATTGGGAATGTAATATTATACGCGCATAAATCATGTTATTAATTTAATGCACAATACGCAAATTAATGGTAGTACGCAAGAACAAAGGGAAATTATCAAGGAATTATCCAGAATTTTATCTCGTGAAGATGGTGAAAGACTCTGGAAGTTTCGTCTCATATATTTGGAAGCAAAATAAAAATTCATGAAAAATATTAGAAAAACGATCAAAAAAGTGAAGGAAAGTTTGAGATTTATAAATCGGTTGCACTACCAAAGGAATTACAACGAAAGATCGATTATTCATTTGTAATATAATCGCACGATGATTGAGTATTGCATAAAGTGGAAGATTTCGTCATTACTTGTAAAGTATGTTAAAGTATGGGATGATTGGGAAGTTGAACGTTACGGGAAACGCCTACTTAGGTTGTGTTTTGATCTATGATCAAGCTGTTGTAATTAGTTTGTCTTTATCTTGGTAATTTTGGTCGGGAAAGATGTTCTATGTAACTGTTGTTTAGACTTAATCTATTGTTTCGTAATTTTTTATTTAAAAACAATTTATTTCCATTTCCTAATCATTAACCATTGGTTTTACGCGAATGAGGATGTGATCGAGCATGCATGTCTATTCCGTCGTTACGGCCATGTATGCATTGTTCAACTGCCTTGTTGGTTTATTACTATTGGTGAAAGTTAGACGGATCATACCCATTTTATTACACTACTATTCTACTCTTTAGCTTATTCGAGGTTGGGATAATTATTAGTAGGAGCAGTCACATGTGTCTTATCTAGTCGTTGGATGTCTATGTGTGTGGTCTTTTTGCACGCTCACTGGAATATACGGTATTGATAAGATTAGATTAGAGTACATAAACCTAATCTTATAATAACAAACCATATTTACTCCTTTATAAATTGTTACACCTTAGTTTAGCGGGTGAGATGTGTATTCTTTGCATAGCTTATGATAGAAATACTCGTCACGAGTAGTTAGCTTTAGGTTGTACCGAAGCAATTAAGCGAATTAGTTAACCTGTCCACTATGATTAGTCTGATGTAGAATTTATAGTGTTTCATTTCTATTCTGTGAGATGTTTGATTGTGTATTGTAATAGATCATAGATAATGTTTAACGTGGGAAAAATAATTCCTTAGGGATAACATTGTTTTATAAACTTCTATTGCTATTTGAGGAAAAGTAGATTCAGTTGGGGGGGATATTGATGACTCTATAAATTAAGTCTATTTCGTCGCTCGCATCATTTATCAATGTAATCAACCTTCTGTTTGATTAGATTGCATGAGAATGTTTTTAATCAATTATAGTCGAGATATTACAGTTAATTACGGATGTACTTGGTGAATATTAGCAAAAGGCGCATTCTGAGCTAATAACGAGATATTTTTGAAGATTACTATTTAAACCAAGATGCGTATGCATAGGATGTTCGGTTTCTGTGCTGCACTACAAAGACCACAAAGGAAATAAGTCCAAATTACGCGCTCCATGTGTGTGTGGCATACGCGTATTCAAAGCTATATGGGAATAAAGTTATTCTGGAATATATCAAAGTGGTCCTACTTAGATAACCCAATAACGCGTATCATTACCTTTTTGGGGATACGGTATCGACATCGACTCATTTTACTAGCTGACCCTATAATACAAAATTCAATATTGGTTTTAAGTGTGCTAAATCATATTCTCTGAGTAACTAAACCTACAACATGTCGATTTTTTAGAGGAGAAAAGAGCAGAAGGCGATCTTGCAACGCATTTTCTATCCATAAAGCAACTGTATGATAATTTCTTAAGACTTTTTTGTTATGTTCAGTTATTGGTATCTATTCGTTTAACTCGGTTAGTTTATTGGCTCTAAAAACATACTCTTGTTTATATTATGATGTCTTGAGGCTTGAATACTTCTTCTTTTTCTTTTTTTTTTTTGGTATTAGCGTGTATATAAAGATTGAAATGTTTGGTTTTGTTTATATTTCGTATTTCTTAATTTATCTTGTGATGATTGATTATGTTTATCACATGTACTTGTTTACGTGTTATGTGTAGAAGGCGACGTAGTCTTTCTAGACTGGGGGGGTCGTAGTGCTCTGAGAAGTTATTTAGACGCCCGCTCGCCACTGCAACTTCGGTGTTGTTTGGGCGTAGGCTAAGAGTCTGGGATAGCTCTCCATATAGTAATGAGTTTAGGTGGAACAAATAGGATCACTAATAACCAGTGTTGCAAAAATTGGCCTAGGCGGCCGATAATCGGGCACTAGGGCGATTGATGCGTGGATTAACGTCTGATTTTCACTAATCGCTCTGTATTAAGATTCATTTTGGTCAAAAAATCGGTTGAAAATAACGATGATAATCGCGAATAAACTCTCTCAGCTTAAAATCGTCTTATCGATACAAAAGGTATATCGGCAAACTCGGTTACTGTTAGAAGTTCGGCCCACCCACAGGGGATTAATCGGACAAAATAGACATAATGGTAAAATCTAGAAATAGGCATTAGAAAAATTTTCTCTATATTTATGGTTGACTAGTATATTGTGATTTTTGATAAGAGAATGTACACTTTTGTCCAGATTGGCTCACGAATGCGATTAATCTCGCCTAACTGATAATCGCTAGCGGTCCTGTGTGCGCTCGCTAGGGTAGGCGCGGTGGTGTGTAGAGATGTGCGGGAGTAATAAGTCGCCGTGCTTGTGTTGAAGACTAGGTTGGTGACGCCATAGAGAGTAGGTAGTGGTTTCGTTAGTTAGATAGAACTCATAATTGTGTGTGATGTCGAGATTGTAGTGTAGTGTTTGGAGTTGTGGGCACTAAGCGCACCTGTACGCATAAATTGTTAACAGTTAAGCAGTAAGGTGGGGTAAAGTGTGCTGTGTATGGCTAGGTGGCGTTGACGCAGTAGACACGCGCGTATGGTGGTCTCAGCGCTCGCTCTAGAATGTTTATACATTCAATATATAAGGATTGCTTTTGCTGGATGCTTTATTGTGACATAATTAAGGTGTTAGGTCTTAGGTGAAATTAGTCCCACCCTACGTAAGAATGATATGCCTCTTTTGTCGTATGATTAATAATCATTGCACGAATAAAATAAAAACAATCTTCTTACGGATTAATGATGGCTAAATACAGTTTTATCATACGGCTTGGACGCTTTTTATATTTATTAATTTGCTTGCGTGGGTTTAAGTGTCTTGAATGATTATGAGTCACCAATCCAACACCGTGCCAGTCTATCTGGATGAAACCCCCTTTTATCTGTTAGAATTAGGATTAGTACTATAATAGGATTAACATAGGTTTGGGGGACTTAGTTTAGAATTAAATTAGATTAGATAACTAAAATATTAAATAAATTGAGTGATTTACTCGACTTCAAGTGTTCGACAATCTACTTACTACGAATCTACACTCCGACGGTACTCTACCGTTAAAGTGTTGTTTTTGGTTAAGTCGGCAAAATATTAATTTAAAACTTGAATCTTAAAAATATACACCATACAACGACACAATCACTTAGCATCAATTTTGATTTCCCCTAAAGGTACTTGTAGGGTTGGGTCAGCCAATCCTTTCTTGAGGTTCAGGAAGTGAACGGTGTCATGAATATACTTAGTTCTTGAGGTAGTCTTAATCGATAGGCTATTGGTTGATTCTCTTCTGTGTTTCTCAAGGTCAAACAAACCTCGCGTTGTTTTCTTTAATCTAAAAGTTTGTAGGTTTGGTGATTGTTTGTTGACGATATTATCAGTTGATATGAGTAGGAGGATAGGAGAAAGGGTATAGACTGATATCGAGTTCCTAGTGGTTTTCCTAGCATGGTTTTAGTCTGATCGTTGACTCGGATGTTTTCCAAGGGTAACAAATGTTTCTTCAGGGAGACGTTGTCGATTTTCCTAACGTTTTCAGGTTGTCGGATATTTACTGTTTGTTGATAGGTTTGAAATTTCTAGTTTAGTCCTTGCCTTTAGTTCTCTCTAATGTTTGTAATAATCAAGATCTTATCCGTCTTAGTTGCATTAACTGTCTTAACGAGAGTTTGTTTGTTTCTTCCATAACTTGAAGTCAACAATAATGTGTCGTTTTATGGCGTGTGAACTAGATAAATCATCAATTAAATCTATTAATTAGGGTTCGTTGTTTTATGTTCATCACTAAAATCCATGTGGGTGTTGAGGTCAAGTGTGAACAATTTCGCTATCTCGAAAATGCTTAGTCCAGTGTAACGGACAGTCTAATTATCTCTTTGACATCATATCTTTTTCATCCTTTCTCATTGTAAAAGATAATGTTTGTAGTAGAATTACCATGGAGGTTAATTTCTTCCGAGAGAATTATGGAGTCGCACATCAGGATTTAGTGTTGTGGTATTGCTTTATGTGCATGTTCAAATATTTACTAGATTGTTAAATCATGGTTTTGTTTTAATCCAAACTTATCCTACTAAGCGTAAAGGAGTGTCAACCTAAGGTAAATCTATCAAGTGGCTATTTCAGCGAGGGCAAGCTAGTAGTATTGAACATAATTTGTCATTAAACCTGTGAGCTATAGTGACAACTTTGAATCCTAAATTTATATCAAAACAATTCAATCAAGAACTGTCATGAAATTAAGTCTAAACATCAAGTGTTTTATTAAATTTAACGTTTTGAAAAGATGGTCGATTCTAGGTTCGCTGCACTCAACAAAAGATTTATGGGTTATCTATGTTCATAGATCGATGATGAAATAAGCAAAGGAAAGTTTGGGTATTAGTCGAGGCAAGTGAGTTGTGCAGAGGAAAATTGGTAAAGATGATGGGGAGGAGTTTTCATGTGGCATAATATCATGTATCTATCGGTGAGAGGTGGATTAGTCGTTCTCTATACGATCTCTATCAAAATCCATGATGGCTTGCACGAAATAGGGTATGAGTCGGTGTAGATTGGCATTAACTCTTGTTACTAGTGCGACCGATTAGGTCGCTTTGCTTGAGGATGTACTACATAGCTAATTTATGGAATTTGTGGTTTTTTTGTAGACTCACGAAGGTCGATATATTCGTCAAAAGAAAGTCAGAAAGATCAACGTGAAAGAATAGTGAAAAACCTGCTTGTGTTTGACGTCGGGTGCTAAAAGGGTGTTTTGCGACCTCTTCTTAGTACCATCGTGTAAGTCATGAATCGAAGAGTGCTAGTGCGGAATTTGTAGATGAGAAAGTACTGTTAGAAAAACTAATTGTAGATTTATAGAATCGTTTTGGATCTAGGAATCATAACTATTGATACGCAGCTAGAATAAACTAATTAAGTACAACAATGTTATGAACAAGGTTTTTATTCATAAATATATTTATTCGATTTCGTCAGTAGACTATGAATATATTACATAAACTAATAAGCTAATTTTGATCTTCATTGGATGAGATAAATTATGTGAGATACCAAAAGATATTTACTTAGACTCCTTTTTATAGTATACAGGGTAAGGTTTAATGGAAATAATAATGATAATAATGATAACATCTTAAACCAATCTTTTTTGACCAAATCTTTCAATTCTTATCTTTGTAGTATTTTTGATACAACTTTGGTCCTTCCATGTTTCCATCTTGTATTCATTCGTGTTTTTTCTTATCACTCTAGAATTTAATAAACCTACAAACACTAGTTGATAATGTCAAACAAATAAGTACAAATTACTCTGAGTTGATTATTACGAATGTAAAACTCCCTTAATCCTTGTATTCACAAGAAACAGCTGCAATTATACCAAATCTTTTCTGTCATCATCAAATAGGGTCTTATGTTCAGTAATAAGCAACTTAAGTGTACACTCCTCAATGGTACATTTATATGGTTAATACATGTTAACTATAAAGCTTAGTGAAAGTTACGCTAACCATCTCTTGAATCTCGAACTCAGTAGGCTACAAGTGGTTTTTATTGATGATGAAATTGATTATTTACCGTATGTTGAAAGAAGTAGATTTTCCAAACTTGTGTCTTATATCTTGGCAATTATATGAATCAAACTTATACCAAGACCAAAATCAATTTAAGTAGTCGCAATCTCTCTTGACCAAAATCTAATTTATCTATATAATGAGAACTAAGACAACAAGTAACTCCTTAAGTGATAGCAATGTATTAGGTAGTATCATAGGTAGTTCGTACATTTGCTTAGATTCATTCAAGTTCTTGTCACCAAAAATTAAGCACAATCAGTTAGCTTTAAAAAGTCATAAGCTGCAAAATATAACTTTAAGAATAATAATAAGACACGCACCTGTGGAAACCATCTACAAACATCAATAGGCAAATACCAATTTTCTTCTAAATAATCAATGAAGTCGTGCAAACATATGATTCATCATTAGTTGAGATCCAACACGTCCGTGTTGTCCATATCAGACAAAGCTTGCAGAATTTAACCATAAGCCTAGCAGTCATTTTTAACTGAGTATGCTTAGCAGAATTAGAACATTCAACCAAATGCACACTTTTTCTATCCAAGTAGTCACTAATTGTCAATATTGTTGAAAACTGTCACAAATGGCAATGCTCCTTCTTATTATTTAGTGACACAAAATTGTTATTTATTGACGTTAACACTTAGCAGAATTAACATGAAGGCGCAGTATTAACAGAAGCGACCTATTTAAAACGTATGGACAGTGTTATTACCTTGTTATGCGAGAATTAACTCAAAAATACAGGTATTAACTCAAATTCATGTCAGTATTACCAAAATACAAAGCAGTATTAATCAAAATCCATAAGTTGCTCTCATCTCCCACTCTCCCCTCCATATACATAAATATATATGAAACAAAATAATCCTATCAGTAGTGTAGTTTTGTCATATATTACCAACAAGTTCGGACTTATAAAAAACCGCATACCATGCTCTAACCTCCACAAAATATATTAAGGGATAAATCACAATCTCTTTTGTAGCAATCCAATGTATTGCACACCAATAACACTTACTTCCAATAAAACCTTACAATTTTGGGGTTTTTATATTCATTCCCTTTATTCACATCCCTTAAGTCACGTAGTCTGTAACTGTTCCAATAAAAACATCAAATCCATCCTTATCTGATGTTAAAAACATGAATTAACATGCTCCATGTTATTCAAGATAACATCACTACCACCGTATCGTTCTATTCAATCCAGGCCTGTTTCTTTCTTTGCCGGTTAATCATCAACCATAACGACACAACTAAAAATTCATGAAAGCCATAATGAATTCTGTCAGCAACTCATCTCGATGATAGAAGAGTATCAATTATGGAGTGTCTATACTGGACTAGAATTAGGGGTGTTTGTTGAAACCTTAGTGTCAACGATTGCCCTCTTCACCGAAAACTAATACGAACATCTTTTCTTCATAAAAACGACACACAAACCTTGTATAAACCCTAGATATCAAGAGCAACCCGCTCTGATACCAAATGTTAAAACCTTTTGTAGGCTTATTAGATCGTTGTGACTATCTCGGATATCATAACATTTTAGCATCACGCATAGCGGTTATTAACAATTAAGAACATCAATGTTTATAAAAGGGTTTTTTAATTCAGTAAACTTTATACTATTCCCTTTAATCAGTCGATATGAACTATTACTTAAACTAATAAGCTTAACTATTAGACTTCATTGGAGAGATCTAACTAGATGGATACAAAAACTATTTTACCTTAGACCTCCTTTTATTCGTTTAGGTTAGTCACGGTTTACATTTGAAACTAAATGATTAAAAATCAATCAGTTAATCTAATCATTATTCTTGACCATATCTTTAATTCTTATCTTTTGTTGAGTATTCTTTGAGACAACTTTGGTCTTCAGGTTTCATCTTGTTTCTTTCGTGTTTTGTCTTATCAACTCAAAATATAATTCCCAACAAGTATAATTTGTCCTTTACATCACAAAATCAAAACACCAAGAGTGTAAACATATTAAGAGTAAAGAGGCTTGTTCTTTGCATTTAGAGTGATATGCTATGGGATCGAGTATAATTTGTTACTGAAGAAATTATTGAACAAGGGAATCGTTGGCCAAATATCGAGGTAAGAACTATATGGGACAGTAAGATTATTTGGGTTGTACCTCTAAATGGAGGAACAATCGCCGTATATGAAGATTTAAGGGGTAAGAATGAAGGCTTCCCAAATGTGAAGGAGGTCGTTTCAAGGGAATTGAAGGAATTGTGATAGGATATCTCATTCGTAGTATGGCGTGGTAGTCGTATCTTGAATCATATTTATGGAAGTGATATTTGTATATAGTTCACCAAAGTCTTAGTGTACAGACAACAAGAGTTTAGGAAATGTTGGTAAGAAGGTTCTCCTATTAAGTCGAGTAGCGTGAGTGAGGTTAGCAGAGGGTCGCGACAATGACGTCCTTATCGTCTAAGAAGAGTAAGCGTTGTTGTTGATGTCGTATACCAAAAAGAAGGGTAGGACCAGCTAGAGTTTGAATAATGAAGATGAACATTGCTAAACTAATTCTTAGTTGATTTAAAGGAATTCAAAGACGTCCTTAATGTGAGAACATCCAGGAGAACGTGTATGGGCGTATGAGAAGTTGCAATATGATGTTTCTATAAGTTAAAGTTTCTAAGGGCAGAATCTGGTGTTAATGATTTGGACGTTCGAAAATTTTTATTGATAATCAGAGGTGTTCGGTTCATTTCTAATGGCCGAGTAGTGCATAGATATAGTACGTGTCCCTTCCCGAAGGCATGGTTTTAAAATTGTTAACGACGTTTACTAAGAATACTTATAAAATTTTGACCGTAAATGTGGTTTGGTCTGTAAATTTTTTTGATAGTCTTTTTTTAATTTTTGTATACTCATGTGAATGTTGTCTTTAAAATTTATGTATCGATTAAGTAATTTTTCGTATGTGTTCTATTTTTTGACTTTCAAGAATATTGACGTTTAAACATAAGTTTTGAAACGGTTTATACTTTAAAACTATCAATCATAGAAATCCTAAATTTTTTACTTCGTAAGGTTTGTAAGAAAAGGTTTTAATTGTATAGAAATTTTGACTAAAAGACTTCGAGTCATCTATATTGGTACCATCTCCGGAACACAAGCACTAGGGCGGGTACTGTACTGTTACTACGGCGGGCGTGAAGAACTCATCCTGAGGGTATCACTTTCTTATAAATCCTATTGTTTTATTTGTAATCTCCAAGGTCCTAATTGTATGACAAGACCACTAGTTGTGACTACACTAGTCAATGAGTTGTTCTTAGTGCGACTAAGGATGTAATCTAATTCGTCGGTTTAGATTGCGCGTCTGTATTCAGACTTCCTAAAAAGGTGATGGTACTATATGGGAGGACTGGCATAGTGGGGTGAGTAACCGCGTGAGTGGAGATTAGATAGGGAGCAGAAAAAGCTGAGTTGTTGTCTGATTGGTTACCCAAAGTAGTAATATGAAGAAATTATTTTCAGAAATTAGTGATTTGTTAAAATAGGATTGGTAGTGCTCAATGGAGTATATACAAGAGATGTTAAATGAGTATCTAAAAGATAATGTATTCAAGGCTTGTTTGGCCAGCCGACAACTAATGTTGGGATCGTAATTTCGAAATTGTGATTAGTATGGTATTAAAAATTTGAAATAGCAGTTAGGTCTGCTTGTATTATAGGAGTAAATTTGTAGAAAAGTAACGAGTATGAATTATGGGTGACTTATAGAGTTATTGTGAAGCATAGCATGTTAGTCTAATATCAGCGCGATAGAGATTATATAGTAGTAGGCACATGATGTCTTGTAAGGTAAGCATTGGCAATAGAAATAGGATACAGAATTCAAGGGTCATGTAATGCAATTAAGGGCAATATGTAAGGTAATAGTAAATAATGATGATTCAAGTTAATTGCAGCATAAGACAATTCATAGATGACAACAAACATCAACACATAACAGGTAAGTACACATAAGGTCGAGTGTGATTTTCAGGTGATCTTAGGAATTTCATTTCCCCCCCCCTTAACATATACTTCAGAAAACTCCCCCATATTTCATAGGTCTTCGTGAATTAGGGCATACTGATCAGGTATGCTTATTTAGGGAAGAAAATTCTATGATAATTTCGAGCTTGCCAACTTTCGTTTCATGTCTAGGCTTTTGTTAATTGTTTTTGTTGGTTATGTTTTGCGTTTTTATTGTTTTGAAAAAGAAAATCAGGCATTCTCTATAACCTTGGATTTGGATATCAATCTGTCACACTGCTAGATAGCGGAGGAAACACGAGATGCGATTCGTAATGAGTTTAATCGCACAGTTACAAGATATACGAAGCTTTGTTACAAGAAATTTAGATTACAAACATTTAGGAAATACAACCTTAATTAGTTGAAAACCCTTGTCTTTAGAATACGGTCTTGGGTAGTAGAGGTCTTTGATTTTCATCTTACCAATTGATAACATGTCGATACAACCTGGAAATGATAATGATAAAGGTCAACATAAAGTTGGTGAGCTCATAGGTTTAGAAGTAAACCCAGTTGTTGTGCTATAATATAAGAGTGTGGACAATAGTGTAGTATGAAAGCAGAATGCATACAATAGTATTTAGATCATCAACGCATCAAAATAATTCCATACCAGGGTTATCCCAACCCAAATCTCAATTATAGAATCCCGCAGGTTATAGTCCTCCGAAACTATCGTCCTACAGTGTGAGTCTACACAATCGGCTAAATAGTGTGTGGCAGAAATTCACATTGGAACTTCGCATAGATTGATCTCATAGTATTTGCATAGTATTCACATAGTGTTCACATAGCATTCATACACGTAATCATAGGCACATAGCATTGTCCAAAAAGAAATAAGAGATTTTGCATAGTAGTAAAAATAGTTGAAATAGATTTTGAGTATCATTTTTCTCCAACGGAAAAAGGTTGAAAAGTGGGCTACATGAACTCACCTTTAATAATGTGATAAGTAGCTGATTTAGTGTGATGTTAAACAACGGCGTTTTCGATTGGCTCTACACGGATTAAATCCTAGCCAATTTGTTTGACTTGTGTTTTATATTTGAAATGTGTATTTAATATTGATGCATAGGAGTTTGGAAAACGTTTCGTATTACTGCTTTTAGTAGTAGTGGTTGTGTGATGGTTGGTGATTTAGACTCAGAGAAGACATGTCAAAGTATGTATGTTAGATTTTATATACTTATACTATTTAAGAAAATAGACAAGTAAAATAACAAGACTTAAATAATAAGATATAAGAATATGTTCACGGTATTTACCAGGTCAAGCTAAGTTGACCAAGTTTAATTGTATTGATTAGTAAAAAATGACACGTTTTAAATTACCTAAAACAATTTAGAAGAAAGATTTTCATAATTTATTTAAAAATTTTATAAATTTATTTTTTTGTCTTTTTGTCGATTCTTTTTATAATAATATTTTATTATTTCATATTTTAGTCGTGTTTTCTCTAATAACAATTTATGTTTTTAGTAAAAATATTATAAGTATAATATTTTTATGAAATTTCAGCATGACCCACTCGTTTATAAGACGTTTCTTTAAATCTTATTTTTCAAACACTTTTCTCAAATAATTCAATTTTCGACAAAATGCCAAAATTCACGTTTTCGACCAAATTTTTACCAACCACGTTTCTAAACGACTATTTAAACTATTTTGAACTTCTATAGATATAAGTATACCAAAAATCCGTTTTAAACGCTTAAGTTCACTAGTTTTTCACTTATTGGGCCTTAAGACCCAATATTAGTTTAAAATCTTTAGTTTTAGTATTTAGTCTATAATAGGCCCAATAAGAAGTTTACTAGTTAGCTCAATAATGTAAAATTCAATAATATCAATAAATCAAAAATAACAAAGTCCAATAAGCAAAATAGTAAATCAACAAAATAAGCCATAAGTCGCGAGCTTAACGGACTCATTATGGACTATCCAACCCAATGACCACAACTAGCTATATAAACTCTTTAACCGATATTTTCCGACTAAGATAAACACGATCAATAAGTCAAAAAATAAGCCAAACAAAGGATCCCAAAAATAAGCCGAAGCTTATTGGGCCTTAGTTGGGTCGTGGTGTGTATAAGCCAAAACAAACACTTCCAAATGATATATTAAGCCCAAAATACGTACAATAAGTTATAAAATAAGAAATAAGCACTTCTAATATCGAAAATAAGCTAAACCAAAAGCCACAAAATAAGTCAAGGACACACAAGGCACAAATAAGCCGTGACTTATTTGTCCTTATTTGGCCGAACATAGTATAAGCAAAAAATAAGCCGTATAGTGCTTAAAAATAAGTCGATAAGCTACGAGTACTTTTAGTTACCAAGATAAGCTATAAAAATAAGCTACAAAAATATAACAAAAGGGGTAAATGACTAAAACCATTTTCTTTTTGTTTCTTTTAGTGTTCGACGCAACATAAGACAAAACAAGCTATACAAAGCTTATTAATAAGCCAAATAAGCTATAATAAACTTTTATTGATGTACTATAATGTCTTATTTTACCAACACAACCACTATATTAAAATGACAAATCTAGTTATCTCTTTTCTTTCTTGCTCGACCTAAACGCACCCTTATTTAGTGTTTCGTAGATTTTCTCTTTGATTTTTAGAAAACGCACCGTACAACTAACATCTATGCATCATTAGACATTCAAAAGTACAAGAATTTATGAAATAAAGTGACTTACAAAAGAGGGTTTTGAAGATGAGATTGACACGAAACCAACAACCCAAACATTGTTTTTATGAACCCACGGACTATTTGAATTAAACCCGGAACATTTCAAGCTTTTTGTTCTTGAATTAGATTGGAAAATGATATGTTTTATGTGTGTTGGATGGCATCGACTCAATGTAGAGAGGAAAGAGAGAAAATTTTTAGTGTGTGTTTTGGAAAAAGCGAGTTTGACCTAAGTTAAACATGGTCGAAACTAACTATTTACCCACGCTAGCGGCGCTAAAAATTGTTTTATAGTTATCGTAAGACTTCAAACACTGAAAGTTTTACAACTCCCTAGGCAGCTTTACCTAATCGTTTGTAGTGTAGTTAGGATAAGACTCGGGTGGTTGTTATGTTCTCTAGGGGAATAGTTTGGAAGGCATTCAAAACGAACTCTACTGAGGTCTTACGGGTGTGTTGTGAGAATCTTTTGGTATTGTTTTTTTTATAAGAAAGGATTAAAATATCTATTGGTTTGAGAGGTTTGGTTTGATTAATAATTAAACTCAAATATAAAATAATCTACAGTTACTAACTATATGATAAAAAGATGTATTTCTTAATCATGTACTACTCTTAGATTGCTTCGTCATAGTCGTGTTGCTTTGTCACGCTTGTGATTGATCTGTGTAAGTATTTCCCATAGTCTTGAACGGATTTCACGAACCCGCCGTCTATTTATATTTTGTTAAGGGCGCACACTTAGTAGGTTAGTATGAAGACTATTACAAGGCCTCTAAGAGTATATTAAATGCAATTGAAATGTCTTAAGAGGGATTCAACCATATAAGGGGTAATTAAGGTAGTTGAATGACTAGCTTCCGTGGTATCCTTTCTACACACTCGTGTTTCCCTAACGTCTATTGCAATTTTAATATCTTATGGCTAGTTTTCTAAAGCCTAACGCGCACATCCATCACAAGAAGCAACATTAAAAGGATCTACAATATAAGTTTCATACAATCATTAAAAAATTTCAAGAGGTAGGTTTAGACAACGCAATGTTATAAAGAACGAAAGGCATAATCAATCAAACAACACATAGACATATTGAATGATTAATGATATAACAATTTCTTACTTGATTAAAACATGATTAATGTCAGTTTTCTCAATAGGCCTAATGTTTAGAATGATTAGGGTTTGTTCCCAAAAGGTATTACAATAGTTACACACTTAACACCCTAAAATGTGTTTTGAATTTTATAGGAAAAACATTTTGACAGCGTACAAGTTGTCGCGACGCGTACCATGTGGATTCTTTTAGAAATGATTTAATGTCGGTTTGCGTCCTGGACGCCGACGATCTACTTGTCAATCTAATCCTAGACATGCGGTCACTAGAAAGGATACGACGCTGCTTTATGCTTTCGTCGCCGTCTTACAACGGTTTCTTGTATTGCTTCAATTCTTTTAAAGAGATTTGGTGTAGGTCAGTAGTCTTATTAGTTTCTTCTCATAATGAGCCAACGTCACGGTGTAATACCTCCAATGTAATCCATGTGCTAAAAAACTAAAAACAAATGATAATTAAGCACATATATCTGGGCATATTTGCAATGATTTAGGGGGTTAAATGACCTGAAAAAGTGTTATAAAATGAAACCTCATCACTTTAGGACTTGACCATGTTACAATAGACAATGAATTTTGATCACTTTTTCTTTTCCCACACCCAACCATTACAAATGGTGAATGTAGCAGAGGCAACATTAGGTTCCAATATGCTACAAGTAAAGTATAGTCTATAGCTGCAATTGAGGACATACAGTCAACCATAGGTTTCCAATTTGCTTAACAAAGTTGCTGTTAATTGCATTTTAAGAGACCTAACCAGAGTTATCTACTTAAGACTACTACATATCAAATTACCATCTAAAGTACACCTCAAGTGCTGCCGTTCTCAAAGACCAGCTCAGCATACACCTAGTTGATTCTAATATTCTTCTTAAGATCCTTCTTAGGCTAAATCTCAGGGTGAAAATGCCAAGACATACTATTTATGGTTCTCACATAGTGGAAAAATGATCACTCATTTGTTATTAAGCATTTCTCTACCTATTTAAAGTTAGTAGGTAAAAATAAAATTTTGGATTGTAGGCTTAAGTGATGTTGTTTCTTGTAGGTATTATAGAATGGAATTTTTATGTATGTATTAGATGTTAGAATCTTCATTAAGATCTTCTATTTATGTATTTGGTTATTGACTCCTTAACTTTATTGATTCCTTTTGTTCTTTATTGTTATATGCAAGCAGGGTATGTTGACAAGTTGTATCTTACAAATCTTAGAGTGATTGCAATTGGTGTTTCATACGTTATTTGCCACGTGTGACTGCGTATTAATTTGTTGTTAACTTATTTAATCAAGTTATTTTTTGTAGTAAATACCGGTCATCAGTTTGGTACTATAACGCACTATGGCAGTGAGAATGGTTTCTGGGTAGTGTTGGTTGGTAAAGCGAGGTCGTTCCCAAGAGTAATGGGCTGGTTTAAATCTGAGTTTAAAGGTTGTCAGTTTTAAAGCTATTTTGATGATTATAATTGCATGCAAATAATATAACAAGGAATTAAAATCGTTTTACTATCAAGGGAAGAATCTCGTGCTTACTGGTTATTCCTATCATCAAATTGCATTCCTTTTCATAGTACAATGTCTAATGACTGTTTTTATGCTGATTCTAATATCGCCAGGCTCGAGTAGGCATCGTAACCTGGCTTATACTTCCTACTATCTCAATCTCCTGTGATCACGGAAGTCGAGATGAGGTAGTCTAGGTTGTAGTCATTATATATACCCAAACTATCCTAATGACCTGTCTAAGTATTAATAGTAGATACTAAACCCTCTAAAAGATTTTCCCAAGTTGCTTTACAAGTACCTAATCTATGCTTGCAATGTGATTTTGGCAACCCTACACTATGAACAATATTCTAACCTATTCTTAGTATCCAAATAGACTCTATTTCAATTGTGTCCTAGTTTATAGCTACAGGGATCTACACTAGCCTCAACATTACCAAAACACGAGAATCAAACAACAGTAAAATAAGATATCCATTCAAACGATATACTATTCATGAAATAAGAATCAAAACATTAATAAAATCATAACAAGGCTAACACAAATATGTTTATCCAATCATGTTGTAAAGTACAGGAACAAATATAATAATCATTGAAGAATTTAAACATCAATGTTTGATACCCTTTACTTAGATGACCTATACATATTGACATTCGGGTATGAGATTAATTAAAAGTGGATTAACGTGTGCTGGAATCATGGGATGGTGCCCTACTCGTCCCCTGAGATGGGAGGAAGAAGGATGATGAAATATGCAGAATTCAGCCTTTATTTATAGGCTTCGAATCAACTACGGCGTAGTTGAAAAGTGATGGAACTACGCAATAGTCAAAATAGTCTGACCGTTGGTGCTGAGGATATTACACGCAGTTAGCTTCTTAAAGTAAGCCGTAGTTTGATAAATCTTGCTGATTGAATGTTATATGGAAATTTGATTGGTTGATGAAACTATGATATAATTGACAGGCTTTAGCCCCTGAGATTCTTTTATGTTTCATTCATGGTCCTTGTGCCTTATTATTCCAAAGCTTATGACAAATGCACATCTTTAGTCTTTCAATGTTCATGTCATAAATAGCTTGATCCTTAAAACTTAATAATAGTTGCGCACATGTAGTTCCCCATCGTTTTGTGATTTTTATACCTTTAGTCTTGTTATTTTAACGTAAAGATTCATGAGATTTGCCACTCATCTTGTCACCTAAGTTTATGTAGCTATGACCATAGTTAATGTGTCAAGCTTAGTCGTAGTTTTTTCAAGATTGTTTGTTTTTTACCACGATTAATAGTTAAAGGTAGTCTCTAACGGGTCAACTACGCTTAGTTCTTCTTAAATTGTATGACCTTGTCTCCATCAAGTTATTAACTTTGGATTAGCCTCAACGGTCAGCTATGCCGTAGGGTTTTAACTGCATAGTGGTTCTTTCTTATTGTTGTCCATTTTACCATTTCCTAATTTTCTGTTCAATGCTTAATTATCCCGAACATGTAATATGAACAAATTAAGTACGAGATTCATATAATAATAATATAAAACAATGCAATAAACGTGAGAATTTGATATAGAAAAGTATGAACTATTTGATGTTATCATTTCCCTACTTCGACTTCTACTTTAATTCAAGTTAGAGTAGGACCTTTTAATAATTCTCAAAAAGGGGGGGTATCTCCTGTTGTTATAACAAAAAATATGAATTTACTAAATCATTAAGTAGAAATTCTTAAAGTGCACCTCACGAAAGGAAAAGAAACTACAGCTCATTACTTTATATCTAAGTGTTTATTTTGATGATCACTAATTGCTCAGTCGTGACGAGTATTCTATCATAAGCTTGGCAAGGGAGATACTAATCTCCACACCCTAGTAGTCTAGATGCAACATGATTCAAAAAAGGCAAATGGGTTGACAAACTCATAGGATAACATGGTGAGTCATAGTAATCATTATAAATACAATTACTTTAGAAAAAGCGACAAACAAAATGTCCGTGTTAATATCCATAAAAGAAGGACACAGTGATTGCTCATTTCCTTAAACTCGAGTAAGCTAAAGGTTAGGATTAAAAATGATTAAGGGTAGGATATAATCAATTGGGAATCATTTATTTGGTGTTAAATGAAAATAACAAACAATATAGTTTCCCTAAGTCACAATCAAGGGTCACTGTCGATTCGCAATCAATAACAAAATCTAAGGGTCAAGAGTCAAGGGGTCTTCAATAATACACGAGTTAATGCGTATGAAATGTAGTGTAATCCCTCATAATCTCCATAACATGTAGCTATTTTTTTTAAAAATTTGGGCAAAATAGCACATAATCTAACCCAATACTGTAAAATCTCTCATTTCTATCCTTCCCCACTTGAGATGTACAATGCCCTTATTGTACAAATATAAACTTAAATAGAAAGGAGAGATAGAAATGACACGGGTTTATAAGTGCTTACCTGTTTGCATACATCAAAATGGATATGTCAAGACATCGCCAGCTAGACAAGCCAGGAATACTACCACTATACTAAGCGACATATAAGATGGTTTCATAAGCTCCATTCAGCTATAAATAAACTAATACTAACAAACACTTTCTTGCATGCTCTTTATTCTATTTTTATGCAAGAGAAGGATACAATAAATTACAATAACGATACATATATATACGAGCATCCCCCACTTGAGATTAACTATCTTATAAACCTGACTATCTTCAAATACCCTTATCTAACCCGCGACTTTACCAGTTGGAACAAAAATAAACCAACAATCTCCAACGATGAATAAAGAAACTACAGGGTTAGGTAGGCGATTAGGTGTAAACGGAAAACAAATATAATTTGGGTATAAATATAAGAATCTGATGTCAACAAGTTGTACTAGGGTATCTTGCACCTAAAGGATGAGTGCACAAAATGGTTTAACAAAGGGGTTTGACTTATCAGTGTGAAAAGTTAATATACACAAAAATAACATAAATTGATGGTACTTGGGGGATTAATCCTAAACAATTCTGCCTGTTATTAAGCTAATCGATTACACTAGTGTAATGCTTCATTTTGGTGGTTGAAAATGATATAGATAACCAAGGTCTAAAGTCTACTACAGCCAGACACACTTCATTTTTTTTGGAATTTATGTATATAGGAGTATGGAAAGGATTATCCTCACAAAACACTATAATAGGTTAGTGTTGGGATCTGTAAAAATTTAAAGTAGTTGAAGTAACGAAAAAACATGTCAAAATTTTAGATGATGAAATATTTTTCAATAAAACTAGAGAAATAAGGAAATAAATATAGTGGACGTTTATTTTTAATCCTTCCCCTCTTGGGTCAAAATGAATATTATTAAAATAGGAAGGTTAGAATAGAACAAAATTATCCTAGGATTTGTCGGTATGATCAGAATATTGCATGTCCCGACACATGCTCTAGGTATGCTTCATCGAGCAACATCCATAATCATTGGCAGCTCAACATCATCATTTGTGTGGCATTCAACTAATCTGGATTTGAAATGCTTCTTTGTAGCCAAGTGTATCCAGCATCACTCACGTTGTGTCACTTGTATAGTACAAGAAAACAATACCAAAAGATAAATCCAGATAAAGAAAGATTACCACAAAATGTTACAAAGTTATAATACAAAAATAATTTAACTCTCTTTTTTGTAGGAAACACGTTGCCATTTAGCGTTTGCAACAAGCCTTTTAAACCACTCAGTGGCCGAGTGGAAAAGTAAGTCTCGTGAACATACCACAAAGTTTCATTACTACAATGTTACAGTTTTGTGAAAATTTCAAATCAATTTTGAAAATTATTTCCCCATGATGATAGACGGGTAAGCTACGACTTGTTAAAGTAAAAATGGGTAATAACTTAATTGTGACGCCAGAGTACGGCGTAAGCCGGTGTTCACAGTACGACGTAGTTCTAACTGTGGCTGTCTATTGTGGAATTTTTACTTAATTTGAACCGAGGCGATTTATTCGTATTTCCCTTGCTGCTTGTAATACCCGTAATAACGGGTAAGAAATACACAAAACCAAATGAAATACTATAAAATTAAAAACAAAAGTAAAAAGATAGGCATGGGGTGCCTTCCACGAAGCACTTGTTTTTGTTCGAGTCACGAGCTTAAGTCCACCCTATTTAGTAAGCAACATGGTGTTCATCCCCTCACTTGAAATCAAGTGTGGGTGATAGTAGTCACTTACATCATAAGGGTGTAAGTATGCTACGGGGTAGGGAAATGGTGAACTAAGACAACACCCTCGAGGAGATGTCATTTCCCTCCTTACCTTACATAGTTTGGTTGACAACCTTGATGATTGGCTTTCTTCGTGTAAGGGATTCAATTATTGAGTATTAATGAATGGCTCGAGTTTTCATATGTATTTAGATACATGAATTTCCTTCATCTTTGTAAGAGATGGTGAGTATTTTTAGATTTTAAGCAGTATCGAGCTTCTCTTCATGAGTTATCTGTAGAATCCAATCGCACAACAGATTCTCGAGTTATGAATGGTCGTCCTCTTGTTCTTTAAATGGTTGGAAATGAGACAGGTGGTAATATGGGGGGGGTTGACAATGGTAAATCACTAGGAACTGACTCCTTCTTGACTTTCCTTGCTTTTCATATCCACCTTGCTTTAAACCATATTACCCTTATTTGTTAAAGACTGTCTGGTTAATTTTTCAACTTTCACCTCCAGGTTCTTTGTTACAGCATCAAGCTTCTCTAAGTTCAAGTCTATGTTTTCTCAGAATTTCCTAATCCATTCATCATTTCAAGTTTTGCATCTGTCACATGTAATATTCAAGAACTTTGGTAAGCCAGAGGTAGGGAGGAATGAAATAGCAAAGCTATGCCATATTATTTAGATAGAGAAAGATATAGGAATAGTATGTGTTTTCTAGAGAGAAATATGAGAAAAACAAACACTTTATGTTACAAATGTTATCATCACCCATCCTTGGAAGGTAAAAAAGGGAGGGGGATATATATATAGGCTAAGACACACTCTAGTTATAACAATTAACAATTCTAGTCCATGTGTGTCTTGCCTAGTGTAACTAATGTAATTCTTTGTTAGTCTTTGTATTTTAAGGCTAACAATCTTCCCCAATATGTAGACATACGGAATTACTTACAATGTTCATAACAAGTACAATTACAACAGAATAAAGTCTTCCAAAGCGCTTCTAAGGTGAAGAAGTCTTCTGCGTTTTCTAGTCTTGATACTTGTACTCTAGCTTGAATCTTCAGTGTCTTTACTTGTTCAGGAACCATTGTAATATGCATGAGTTGGATTAACTTCCCCCAATCCATGCAACATGTTTTTTAAAAGCTTTTCTTCATAGACTCCTTTTTGGCAAGTTTTGATCAGCTTCCCCCCAAACTAACATCCGTATCTTGAGCAGATTCTGAAACTTTGATGTAGTTTGAACAATCTTCTATCTTTGTCATTAACGTGCATAGCGGAATTTTGTATAAGAAGAAGCCAACCACACCAAATATTACTGTTTCTTTTATATTGCATGACATTTGGTCATGTGAATTTACGTTGGGGAAACATGAATGAGATTTAGCAACAAATATTTATCACGCTTGCTGAAACTTGAACAAACTATATAAGTGATGCAGTATACATTCTTCCATGGAAGTTGACCTAACTAACATCAAAGTGCACGTTTCCCCCATTGATGGTTGCGAAACTCTTGGTAAGCCATCATGTGTGTAAGCTCATTACTCTAGAAGTTTTGTCATAAGGCACAAATTTGAGTGACAGCTATAGACACGAGTACTCTAGTTATTGCCTTTTCCAGTATTATGGTGACATTTTCGTCTTCTAATCAAACCTCATAAATATGTCTTGTTTACAACAAGATATTATTAATCTTGATAGCTATAGACACAAGTTCTCTAGTTATCTAAGTTTCTTATTATGATTCAAAGATTTCAAAACCAAATAAGGATATTAAAGCAATCTTGAAAGAATAAAAAGCCCAATTTACATATCATGTAAGTTTGGTATGAGTTCGAATAAAATTTAGGATAATTCTTTTATTCCTATTATAACTTTTTCCATAAGTAAAAGGTATAGGAAATAGTCTTTCTTTTCCTTAGGAAAATTAGACACAATTTGTCTTCCATAAGTAAGAACAAACTTTTGTTTACGGTATCGCTGCATTAATACATTAAAAGAACTTGCAAAGTTTATTTTAGTATATTCGATAATTAATATCTTATAAAATTAACTACACATGCTTATACATAAATAAACAATTAATTTTATCAAGAGTCTAAGATTCAACTTGACGTTGTACCATTAATGCAGTTGATCTTCTAGAAATGGTATAACTCAAAAGGTAATCAGCGTCTGATAATTGCCAATATGTGCAACTCTTAGCTTGTATAGGGGCACAAGGCATCATAATCCAGAATTACAATGTCAAGTAGAATGTTTAACCTTCTATTTACCTGGGTTGAAGGTCTGATACGAACTTACCTCACGATTTTTGTCGTTCAATTCGAAAATCAGGAAATTTTATAATCTCAAGTTTGACCATACGATTATTATATTACCTTGTTTGTAAAATTTACCTAAAACTATTTTAGAGTAAATATAACAACTAGAGTGATTTCATACTTGGATTGCAATTGACTTATTTTTAGGGTAGAGTTTTGATAAATGATCGTTAAACCCATTAAACTTTTGTTTGTTGTATAAGGAAGCATGCATACAACCTTATAACACTAGTATTTTCAAAACATTTCTATTTTCGTTTTAAAAAATTTCTATAAATAGAAATCCCATAATTTTATAAACCATATGCCATTTATAAAATTAGGTTCACCATGTTTACAATATTTTCAAGTATGCGGTATACAGTTACTTATGGATAAGGTTAAATCTTCATGAGATTTATAATCAAATCCTAGAATTAACATACAAACAGGATTTATTCCATATATTAGGTCTATTATTACGATATTCCATAAATATTGCAAAACATTTATGTAAGTTTTGTTTTTATTTGCGTCTTGTTCCGTCGGCGGTTTGATTTTCGATTTATAATAGTCTATATAAAAATATATATATCCTAAAATATCAAATAAGTAATAGTATAGAGAGTATCCCGTTTGATATAGAAATTACTTGAGGACAAACAATATTTTATCTCTCGGATGTCGTATCCCGACGAGAGATAAATTTGAAATCCACAAAAGCGTTTTGTTTGATGCTTGAATATCGAATATTTTTGTTTTTGGTTTTAAACTAAAAAAATTTAATAAAAATAAACTATTTAAAAACTAGATAGCAAATAACGAGCAATTAAACGAAGAACGATATATTATAAAAGATATGATTGCTAAGTGTATTGTTTAGATCCTTAAGTGTGAATTAAACATACAATTAAGTCCTTATTGATGAACCAATATCTTTCTAACAAATTATCTTCTCACAACGTTGGCTTATATTGAAAATAACCTTTTTATCGAGATATCGATGACTAAATTAATGCCTAATTATTCTTACGGTTTTTGCCCGCTCGAATAACCAAAACACTAATCTAAGTAATATAAAAATCACTAATCATTATTTTCCTTTTTTATTAATCACACTTAATTCACTAATCAATTTAACACTTAACAAGCATATATAAAAATTTACTCACTAAGCATATTATTTAAGCTAACAATAATCAACAAAGCAAAGCTAAACATTTTAAACTAAGCTATACTAATGAATTGAAAAAGGATAGAAAATGAAACCAAATTGAAGAGTCGCAATTAAACGATAACCACCCGATTTAATAAGATAAAGAAAATAATCAAATTCTATCTAGCTTATTAAACCCATAAGCTCCGCGCCTCATGAGTTGACCGGTACCCAGAAGCACAAAACAAAAATAACGAACTGATATCAGAAACAGTTATAACTATTTTCACTTTGTAATTGTAATACCAACGAGCGTGTCTACCCGCGCTCTGCTGCGGGATGTTTATCGGTCGTAGTTTTCGGTTAGGCGTGAGAGGAGGTATATTTTTGTAAAAAAAAAAAGTTAACGTTCGTTAAGTAACGATTGATTTCAATTTTGGTGCATTCTAAAAAAATTAAACTAACGGTCGTTACTTAACGGCTGCTAATGGGGAAAGGGGTATTTTATAAAAAAATAAAATGATGGTAGTTTTCGTAATTTGACACATAGTGTGGGGAGGTATTTCGTAAATACTCGAGGGGCTATTTCGTAAATATCAAAAAAATTAGAAAAATTAGACCGGGTCGGGTCGGACCAGGCGGGTCGACCCGACTATTTAATGAAGTGTTTCCTGCTTTTTGTAGGTTTTTATAATTTCTGTTAACACTTGGCCCGACTTTCAAATACGTAGCCCACTAAAGAATAGCCCAAACGCAGCCTAAGATTATTAAAGATGCAAGCCCAATTTAGAATTCAACACAGCAGGCCCAAACTATGAATTCTATAAGCAAGGTTTAATCCATTGTGGCCCAAATCCTAAGGAAGCCCAAACGTAATGCTCTAAAAACCAAATTCAGCTAAACCTTATAAGCTCAAACACGTGAGATTAAGCACAAGCTTATCAAATTTTGCAAACTAGTGACTACAATAAGCTAAACAACTAATTTAACTAATCCAAATAAGCCACAACAATCATAAAAACAACTTAATTCCAATAAGCCACGAGTAATCAATTAAAACGGAAACTTAAACAAACTAAAATGAAATAAGCTCTAGCAATCTTTAATGAGCCAAAACACTAATAATCACTCCAAAGTAAGCAATCAAATTAAACCAAGAGCACTAGACAAACTAGATAAGAAATTCTAATAACTAAATAAGCACGTAGAAAAACTTAATACCAAGACAATAAGCTAAAACGATTTCAAGCTTAAACGAGATTTAAACTAAATCTACTTAATAGGCCAACGCAAAAATGAAATAAGCATAAAACTCAATTAATAAGCAAACGAAAACAACATCTAAGAGTTTGAAAAATACTTAAACGATTTATTTAACAACTCAAATAAGCTAATAAGCAATGAAAATTTGATCCAAACCATATAAGCTCAAATGAATTCAAATAAGCTATTTAGAAGCTTATGAAAACAGATAATAAGAGCTTCTAAGAAAACATAAATAGCTTAAACACAAAAATAAGCTATAACCTAGCTTATTCTAGCTTATTTAATAAAAAGTGCTTAAAAACTATGAGATGAAATCAAATAAGCTAGTTAAAGCTTATAGGATCAGATCTGATAGGTTTTAAGAAGTTTTGGAAGAATAAGCTAGAAAATAAGCTAATGAAAATAGCTTATAGAATAAGCGAACATGCGAAGAAGAGAAAATCAAACGAATAAGCTAATAATAAGCAAACAACGAATTCCATTAAGCTCAAACCATTCTTAATACAATATCTCAATAAGCTATAGAATTAAGCTAGTTACAATAAGCCAGAAATCAAAATTAAGCTAATCTAAACACTAAAAATATGCTAAAAGTAACTAGAGAAAACTTAAAACTAAAATTCCTAATGATTCCAACTTAAGGGGAGCGAGTGATATAAATAGCCAAGTGAGGGGGTAATGTTGTAAATTCGTCCCCATCATTGCATCATTAACTAGCCAATGATTGGCTTTGAATTGGAAACCTCGGATAGCAACTGCAATAATTCTTGATCCATCCGGTCAAATCGAGCCACGTGTCCATTTATTTAGCTTCCATAGAACGCATGATTTGTAGTCTGTTGGATCATTCTCTTCCTTTTATTTACAACTGAATTGATATATAATTTAAGCCTCGCCACATGTAGAATTTTAACTCGCCGAAACCAATATAGTGCTTCCTCACGTGACTTGATGAAGATTTAATTTGGTGCACATGATGGTGACGTCATGCTGACGTCACTCCTCCCTTTTACATAACAGATTTTCAATAAATTGTGTTGGGCCTTAGTGCAATATTAAGCTGGCCCGACCCATAAAATGGGTTACGGGCTGGCCCAATAAGATCTGAGGGCACTGTTGAACTCGTAATCTCGCGCTCTTTCTAATGACATGCTCGGGGAATTTTCACGACTTCATCTTGATTTTGAAAAATAAGCACTCTTGATCTAGACGAACCCGAAAATACTCATTTTTGATTTGTTTTCAATCCATTGTACCTGCAAGACATAAAAATATCAGACAAACATATTTGAATATAATTAAGCATATTTGAGCATTTTTAGTTTGATTAATAGTGTTTTACAGGGTATAAATGATGTGTGTTTAAGCGCACATCAGGTTCCGTTGTGAAAACCACTAAACCCATGCGTTATATAACGTTTGTAAGAAATTACAAATTTACGTATATAGCCCATGATTTAGCAAAGTGTGCATATCAATATACATACAATAAATATTTTAATCATGTGCTTTTAGTTCATATTAATTTTGAAAATCATTTTTGCATAATTAAAAAAACACCACTTATATAAAACATGCAAAACATATTTATCAAAATTAATCATACTAAACAAGAATCATTTATGCAATTAAAACATTAATTCAACAAAAATTTTCCATGCTTTTGCAATTAACCAATCAATTCACATAATGATCTCATGTATACCATATTAACAAAGCATAAATAGAAAATATATTTAGCTTAATAACCATGGTTTACATGCGCGTAATCCGTGGTTGATGATTTATATGTAATAAATAAGCTACAATATATTCAAATTCGAAAATTATAATACATGCATTTATAATAAGCAAAACAAATCATCTAAAATATAACCATATTTTATTTCTATTTTTATGTGATTTTTAGTGTAAATTTCACTAAATGATTTTCTAAAATAGGTTTTCACATAAAAGGAAAGAAATATTCAAAATATGCGTTTATATTTTAGCTGGATCTTCCAAAAATACATACCATATTTATATTATCATATTTTATGTGTTTTATAGGAGTGACTATTTCACTAAATAAATTCCTAAAATAAATTGCACATAAAAAGCAAGAAAATATCACAAAATATGCGTATTTTAGGTATTTTACCGTTTTTATGTAATTATAAAGCTATACGATTTGGCTCGTGATGCCACTGTTAGAAATCGTTATCTAAAATAACCTAATATTCCATTAATATCATACGAGATACGCAATGGAAATTAAACACATATAGCACTTATAATTAACGTAAACAAACGTAAAAGGAAAACATACCGAATAGCAATCAACCTAGGTGAAGAACCAGATACTTCTTCGAGTACACGCATGTGTGTAATACATGTGAAACCAAAACGCCTCAAGTTACTAAAATAAGTAACCTCTACGTGTATCCACACTACACGTCGAACAATACCACCCGAATGCTACTTCTTCAACAAATGATCAAGTGAACACTAGAAGTAATCGAAAAAACCCAAAAGCCCTAAAGGGTTGTTTGGTTCGTCCGATTAGGAGAAGCGAAAAAAGAGGGATGATAATTATGAGCTCTAGGATCCTCCTTATATAGTAGATGATTTTAGCGTTTACCTAAAATACACAATTTGGAAGAAAAGATAGCTCAAAAGCCCAACCCAACCCCTTTGGTCTCTATGGCCAGTCGAACCAAGGGTTTACACCCCTTGGTGTTAACTTTTTGACTTTTTATCTATTTATGGTTAATTACATTTAATTACCCATTAATTAAAAAGCCTTATAGTTAATTATTCGTAAACGAACTAATTAACGATCGTTAGTGTTCCATCGTTGATTCATATATTAATATAAATAATAAATATACAATTATATTATTATATCTAAGTGTAAACGTGTGTAACATCCGTGATTTAATCAGGTTAGTGATACCTTTAGATATTGTAAAGAGTTCGTTTTGTGTGATATGTGTTATATATGTGTGCTAACTGGTTTGAATAGGTGCATGATGTCATTTTGAGGTGTATGATCATCTCACTTTGAGTACATTTGTGTTTGGTGATGAGTATTCCATTTGTTCACATATAGTGATAATGGAAAGTAATGGCGTTTAGCATGCAATGCTACGTCAATAGTTGAATGAATTTGTGTTAGGTGTTTATGGGAAATGTATTATGTTGGAATTAAGTTAAGTGAGTGAAATATGGAAGTTTGTAACAATCTTTCTAAATATAGAAAGGGAAATGTGAAATGAAAAGTTATTTTTAGAAGGTTTAGTAAGTTGCGTTTATGTAAAAAGGTTTACCCAAATTAGCTTAGGTTTTTATGAAAACTTAAGGTAATAAAGATAATTAGTTAATAAATAAATAAATAAATATTGGTTACAAGAAAAGTTGTCAAAAGAGTAAATACGGGTCTGAATTAGGTCATGTTTGGGAGTGTAAAATCCTAACTTAAAAGTGGAATTAAGGTTAGCCAATCAACAATGATTAAGTTCTATATGTATATAAAGAAATCCTAGAAGGAGAGTTTCTGATTGTGAGTCTAAGTATGGTATTTAGGGCCATACATTTTAGTGTGCAATCAGATCCGAATTGGGACAGTTTTGAAGTTTGATTTTATTTGGGATAGTTGCACATGTAATGAGTAGTAGGGAATCACAAGGTAGTTAGTAAACTCATAAATAAACTTAGGTGATTTTTGGTATAATTTATGAAGGTCAGCAAGTAAGGGTTTAAGAGGGTAAAGTTACACTAAAATTCTGCACTTTTGAACAAATTGTAGTTAACTAGTGTAATGAGTTAATGAAG